>JAMKQA010016779.1:0-19136 GCA_024699735.1 Posidonia australis
TATAAATGTCATCAAGTTGCCAATTGTTACTTTTATATTTAAATTAATGAAATATGCCACCACCAACACAAGGAAGAAAAAAAGACTAAAATCGGATCCATAATGGTGATGACAACACCAACGCAACTGTCAATGACGTTCTTAACTTTCCACCTCTATCATCCTTCCAAGCTTCCCTAGTATCCATCTTCCTACGTTGCCATTACCTTTGACAACATTATCGTCTCATTACCACAAGCGCCACCACTGCCTCATCTTCTTCCCTTCCATATTGACCTAGACGAGGCCCATCTCATTTGCTACACAAGCTCTTTGATCTCAACCTCTCTCTCAAGTACTTTCATTTTCTTGTTAGTTATCATCACCTCATTAGGGCTACTAATGGTCGGGACAAGCTTGAGAATTATGGAAATGAGACACAAGTTTGTCATTTCATAATGTTGAGTTGACTTTTTAACTCATGAAAGTTAGGATGTAACCTATTATCTGACCATGATAGCATTTATGTGTAAAAAAAAAGGGAAATGATGAATGGTGTACATGAACTTTGAAATTTTGGATGATATTTACTTAATTTGGTATGATTTCGAAGATATACCTATAATTCTCCTTTAACTACCACTTGTCAATGGAATAGTAGAGTAGGTTAGTAAGAAGTCACAGATAAATTAGTCATTTCATAACGTTAATTAACTTGGCTTCTTTCTTTTTTTTTACTCTTGAAAGTCAGGATGCTACGTACCAGTTGAAAGTGATGGATTTTGTGTATTAAAAATGAAAAGGACGAATGAGATACATGAACTTTTGAAAAATTTGAATAATGTTCACGTAATCTAGTCTGATTTTGAATATATAATTGTAATTCTCCTTTACTATTACTACTGTACATGAATGTGCATGCACATGAAAAAGGAAAAATCGGCATTGACCCATTCATGAGAGGGTCGATCCTCACAAGTCATTTTAGAGAAAAGTCATCTAAAACAGTGACGAACATCCTAGAATGGGACCTACCATCCTTATTAGTCACCCACATTAAGTTTTATTGCCACAACTTCTACTACGAATGGTCAATATATAATTTTCCCGTGGAAGCTTTAATTATGGACCGACTCATGAGAGGACCGACCTGGTAGACTTGGGTCGACCCTTTCACGAGTCAGCTTGTGGTTTTTTTTGATATCGGTAAGTTATATTAATTTAATCTCATTAGTGAAAATTAAACTAAGGGAATCATATGTCCAAAATGGTACAAAACTGTAAATAGAATGGTAATGTAAGCACGACAATGTTTATGTCTTAATAAGTACATGTCAAAAACCAAATATTCCAATACTTCGAGGCATAACGGGATGTTCACTGTCCCATATCATTGCCAGAGGAAGGGTCATGCATGTCTGCGACCGAGGGTTGAGGGTGAGAGGCCTCCAAAGATCCCCTAGGGATAACAGGATTGGAGGCTTCGTTCGCAGTCCATGCAGTAGACATAGAAGATAATGAACTCAGCAATACATCCTTTTCAAACCCTGAAACGAGAGATTCTATCCATAGATTCATTAGGCCAATGATATCCGATATAGTAAAAAAGTAAGATTTACAAGAGCCCTTAAAAATTCTGCAATTTCTCTCTTTTCAAGTCAACCAAAGGATGATTTGAAGCAATACAGTCCAACCACGATTATTTAAGGGAAATCTAAGAGCAGGTTTATATGAGAGTAAATCTGCAATACAGTAATAACCAGGATATATATTCGAAGTTAAGAAAAAGCACCAGATCTGCCGTATATAGGTACGGTTAAGAAATAAGTGAATATTAGATTCAATATGGGAGTCACAGAATATACAGTTTTGAGATCCAGCACACCCTCTTCTGGCTAAATTTTCTTTAGTCAAATTCTTATTATGCAGTACCAGCTGAGAGAACAATTTGACTTTTAACGGAGCCCAACTGTGCCAGATGTGCTCGAACAAGGGGAATTTAAGTCTGCCATCATTTAAGATATTGTAGCATGACTTAACAGAGAAACTGGAATTAGCAGTGGACATCCAGGAAAGGGAGTCCCCCTCTCCCCTCAAAGAGATGGAATGAATAAGAGATGCCAGAGAATCGAGCTGGAGTTGGAGAGTATTGCAATCTTCTAACTGAATTTTGGAGTGGTCAATTAACTTGTTGAAATCCACCTTGAATAACTCCAAAATTGTTTTAATAGAAGTTTTTTTACCCTTATTTATAGAGAAAAGCTCGGGAAAAAGGTATTTAAGTTTAGTCCCATTTCACCACTTATTTTCCCAAAATAGCGTATCATTCCCATTCCGTAAATAAAAGGTAAAAAAATAATTAAGAATATCAAAACAGCTTTTCAGGCTATGCCAAAGAGGGGAGCAGTTGTTTGCAGAGGTGTTTAACAAAGCACCAAACCATACCTTATTAAGGTACCTGACCTTTACTAATTCTTTCCACTTCATTTGACAATTTGCTGAGAGTAATTGTCAAAGTAGCTTAGTTTTGAGTACTAAGTTAAAATTTCTGAGGTTAATAATCCCCCATTCTTTATGCTGTTTAGGTCTGCAAAGAGTTGCCCACTTGACTAGATGCAATCCTTTATGGTTTGCAGGGTCTGAGTTCCACAAAAAATTGCTTCCAATCATATCTATATCTTTCTCCACTTGTCTAGGCATATGCAGCACTGACAAATAGTAAGTGGGAATGGCTGATAAGACTGAGTTAATCAGCGTCAACCTTCCTCCAAGGGAAAGGTAATTTGTTTTCCATTGAGACAATTTAAGAGCTATGTTCTCAAGAACTGGGGTCAAATCTTTGTGGGTAGCTTTCCTATAATGTAGAGGTACACCCAGATACATTATAGATAACTCGGCAGTCTTACAGCCTAAGATTTTACATGCATTGTCAATAGAGTCTTGGGCTATCCCTATCCCAGTTAGGGAAGACTTATCGAAATTGATTTTTAGGCCAGAACATGACTGGAAGCAACAAAGGATGCGCTTGATATTAATCATATTCTCGGTGCCATCAGCTAAAAATAGTATGGTATCATCAGCATATTGGATGTTCAATACAGTAGGTCTCCTATGTGGAAAGTTAATGCCAGCTATAAGGTTGTGAGTCAGAGTTAATTTCAACATGCGGTTTAGTACATGTGTGGCTATAATGAAGAGCAAGGGAGAAAGAAGGTCCCCCTGTCTAAGTCTGTTTGCTGCCCCAAAAAATCCATGGGGAGAACCATTAACTAATATGGAAACTTTAGTAAAATGGATGCACATGCTGATCTAGGAAATCCATTTATCCCCAAAGCCTAACCCCTGAAGGGAATCCAATAAGAATTCCCAATTGACGTTGTCAAAGGCCTTCTCAAAATCTAATTTGAGAATATATCCAGACTTATTGGAAGATCTCATGAAGTGAAGGGTCTCCTGAAGGGAAACAGTCCCCAATTGAGCGATCAGCTAGGAAGGCACATTGAGAATTGTCGATTACCTGGTTGAGTAGAGGGGAAAGCCTTGTAGCCAGGGTTTTTGTAATGACCTTATAAATACTGTTTACCAAACTGATAGGTCTGAAATCTGTAATCAGACTAGCTCCATTCCGTTTAGGAACCAAGACAATAAATGTTTGGTTTAAGGGAGTAAGAGTGTCAGGTGCATTAGATGAGTAAAAGTGGTGAAAGATATTCATAATGTCAGGTTTCAGCAGATCTCAAAAATGATGGATGAATAACATTGGAAACCCATCAGACTCTAGACTTTTATCCCCAGGTAATTTGAAAATATTACCTGAGTCAGCTTGTGTTGATTTTTCCTTTTTCATGGATCCATCTGTTTGTGATTGGGTCGACTTGTATTTAAAGCTTCCATGAAAAATTATATAGTAACCACTTGTAGAGGTTGCGACAATAGAACTTGCTCACGAGTCGACCTGTATTTAACACCTCCATGGAAAATTATAGAGTGGCCATTTGCAGAAGTTGCGAAAATGTAACTTGATCTGGACGAGTGATAAAGACGGTAGGAGTTCTCATACTAGATCGCTTCTCACTATTTCAGATTGACTTTTCTCCGCAAAGGATGCTCCAGAGTCCAAAAGTATTATCTCTCCACGTCACTTGTGAAGCCAACTATTGTCGTTTTGGTGTAACACGTCAGGAACCACGTGACAGCAATTTGTTTTTTTACCAGAAATGCGCTTTGAATAGCAAACCATGAAGGCGAACCAGACGGTAAGATTTTTTACCAGAAATGCCCCTCTCAACGAATCAATGTGGTACGTAGGCTTTACACAGGAAACGTTTGGAATTACGTCTCCGAGCTGCAAATTCCACCAGAATCTGATTTTTCCCATACCAATCAATGCCATGGAAAGTATTACCGATTTCCAAAAAAAAAAAAAAAAAACAATGTCACAGAGAGTCAGCACCTTCTAAAAATTGTAAACTCAATTTATGAATTTTGGTCAGGACATAAAAAAAATTAGTTGCCCAGGAAAACTTCCATCCGTGAAGTGATTCGAAACGTTGTACGGAAGTCAGATTATACAATACATAATTTAAAGTTATGTGCAGCTAATGGGTATGAAGGTTGCGTGTGATACAAGGTAAGATTTTTATTTCAACGATCACGATGTGAAAAGAAACCAAAGGTTTACATCTCAATTTTTTAATAAAATGAAAAGACTTTTATTGGAATTGATACAGTCAGGACTCAGGAGCAAGATAGATTCTGACTTAAAATCTCACAGAATCAAAATCTGGTAGGACCAAATACAGCCAAAAACCTTTACGAGTTTTAAGTATCTATAGATACCGATTCTTGGGATTATGTTTAAATAAATTTTACTTCAAGGCAAGTAAGTGTTGGAAAGATTGTGTACTAATTTAGATTTTATTTTTTCATGTTGTCAAATAAAATAATATATAGTAAAGGAAAAGGACACTCAAGCACGATTTGATGTCTTGATAAGTATGTTTTAATTAATCGCAAATGTATTACGTATTATGTAGTATGTATGCAAGTACCGATCGATCTCACATAGAACAGTATTTCAAAAATTATGATTATTTGTCAGTTAATGATGGAATAAAAGAAATTCAGATTTATAAGATTGCAAATACTTAAAAAACTTCAGAATAAAAAAAAAACTAGACTTTTTAAATCCATTCATGTAAGTAAAGATACATGATTAAATTTACTTACTATCAGTCAATTGATATAAATAATTTGATTAAATGATTTTTATTCTAATAAGTATAATATACTTACAATGCATCATAGATTATTATGTCAAAGAAGAAAAATACACAAATCAAATTAATACAAATAATAAATGAAGGAATTACAATTATAAACACAACCTTCAAATAAATCTTCCCTAAACATAGACTAAAAAGATGATATCAATATTAGTCTATCAAAGTTTATCGATTTTTGTAACACCTGTAAATTCATTTTGTAATTATTTACATTATAATGTATTTATTCTTGGACGGGTGTTACTTTTTCGAGGCCTGTTTGTGTGGTTTGGTGATTTTGGACTTGGACCTCGTGGAGTGGCTTTTGTTTACGTATCCCTGTGCATGGTTGGTACTATGCATTGTGACACTGTGCTTGTGGCCTTGAATGTAGTCTATGTGGAGTCCACGTTTGTGGACCGATTGGTGAGAGTGAGTTGGTGGTGTGGGTTTGGTGTGCTCGTGCGGGATGCGGGAGTCAAGACGCGTAGATGTGCACGTGTCCAGTTACTGCATTGCATGGCTTTTATAAGCCCATAAGTGCTTGGTGCACGACCAACTCACCCTTCCTCTCATTCTCTTTCTCGCTCCACCAATTTCCCCTTCCCGAGCATGCCATCTCCTTCCCTCATTTTCCGCTCCCTCTCTCTCTCTACTTGCTCATCCTCACTCACTCCTTCCCTCCCTCATTCATCCCTTTCTCTCATGTCTCTTCCTATCTCCTCCCTTGTTTATCTCTTGTTTGGTGTGCTTGAGAGTTGACGAAAGCATGCGGCGACGTGTGGAGCTTCGGTGAGGTGTTTTGAGGTTGTAGAGTGGTCGTGGACGCATGGAGTCCTTAGAGTTGGCTGAAGATCGGAGTTGGATCGCCGAAGAGCTCGTTTGAGGTACGCACCTCAAACCAAATGTATAGAAAGCATGAAATTGGTAAAAATTGATAGGAATGCATGAAATCTAGGAAAATTTATATTTTTAGAATTTATTGTGATTTTATGCGAATTTATGGAAGTATTTATGGTGATTTATGACGATTGTTGCATTTTGGGTCCTTTTGACCCTTCTATTTTTGCAAACTTGTATTTTGATGCATAATGAATGGATTTTGGTTTTGTTTGTTGGGATTTGATTCAAAGGTCGACATCTTATGTTTTATGTGTGATTTTTTGTACTTATTTTAAGGGTCCGATCATATGTCCCACTTTAGGCGATATCGAAGGTTTGAGTTTTGGGTCGTTTTCTGGAATCGTAGAATTCGACATATCAAAGTGGAAACGACATACCGAATGAGTAATTTTTGGTATACCAAATCCTTTTGGCATGTTAATTTTTCTGTCAGTTTTGATCTTCCGATCAATTCGATCTGTCAAATCTCTCCGGTCAACCAAACCATGAAAATTCTGCATACCGAACTAGTTTTTCGACATTCCGAATCAGGGCCTAGAAATTTTTATAAAAAAAAATAAATCTGATTTTGAGGGTTTTCCAGATTAGTTTGTGTTGTCTCTTTAAGATGGGATTGTGAGTCGTCAGTGGTGGTCCCCTGCGACACCTGATGGGCAATTTTGCCAAAGTTTTGAAAGAGTTTCCAAAAAATATACAATGGTTTTAAAAATGATTTCAAAGAGATGATTGGTCCGTTTTGGAAAATGGTTTTCTTAGTTTTCTATGTTGGAGCCGAGACATTGTGAAACTGTGTCGTCGAGACCAGGGAATGTGACGGCATTCTTTGATGATTGGGCTTGTCTCCCTGGTCAAGGTCGGGGACCAAGATACCTGAGGCTGAGGGTCATCGGATTTTGGAGTGACAAGACTCCTTAACTGTCATCTCGAGGCTAAGGGTTGTAGTCCGCAGGTTGAGGTGTCTTGTGGCATGATAGGGAGGTATGATACTCCTGTTGTCGCTGTGAGCATTGAGGCTCGGATGTTGTCGGGTGTGAAGGTATGACACTCCCTCCTGAGCATCGTGTGGAGGATACCGTGAGGAGGCGTACCTTGTGGTGGCCAATGAAGGTGGGACACATGTTTCGTAGCTAGTAGCGTCCTAAGAGACAAGATTGCCTTCCCAACGAGGAATTGACTCTATGAGGGTTCTCTAGGTGGGAGAATCGCGGAACGATGCGACTCCTGCATAGGGTGGCATGTTGTGGCAGTGCAGATGCCATGGTCGCTCCTCGATGGACTGCTTGTGACCAAAGTTTGGTTACCTGGCACAGGACTTCTTGACTCACTGTGTGTGGTTTTGGCCATTGAGGGCCTCGTTCGTGGTTTTGGGCTGACAGAGCCCTTATTGTTGTTCTGGTTGGTGTGGGCTTGATTTTATGAGATTTCGGAGAAAACGATTGCAAAATGAATTTAAAGGATAATTAATTATAGTTTGTTTTCTATCATTTTCATGGGATGCGTGCTGGGTGACTTTTGTTAAGCTTTCCTCATGTTTTTATCTAAATACAAAGAGAAAATACAGAGAAATTTAATCACAGCATTTAAAATTACATGAACTTTATCTAAATCCTAGATTTAGAAAATAGTTACATATAGAGATAATAAAAAATAAACACTTGACTAGAAAATTTAGAATAAAAGATATAATTGAAGAACAGAAATGATTTTATTAATAGAATCTGAGATTACAGCCACTAAACACGTGAAGCTCTTCCACAATAATAGAGAAAAATTCTAAGCCTAGTATGTAGAAGATGCTCTCAGATTTATATATGGAATCCTTTTATAGACTTAGAGAGACTTACTCATATCAGAGACAAAAATGAGTACAAAATTTAATTTTTAATTTCAAATACAAGATATTTTAAACTAAAGATCATAATGAACAAAGGCTAGATCAAAAATATCATCCACAGGTACCTAGGAGGCGCTATTGGCAATAAGGTGCCTAAGAGGCGTCCACATTAACAGAGAAGAGCTCTAGCTTCTTCAACTCATTAGTTGATTTTTTTCTCAATATTGACGCATGTGGAAACTAGAATTTTCCATACAAAAATCTTTTCTTTCCTGGTACTTTTATTTTTTCATTTTTTTTGAAATTCTTTCTAAGTTCCTAAGTTCTTGTAGAATTTACACAAAACCCCTCGAGTAGCACAATTTATATACAAAATAGATAAATATGAAAATAAAATATGTATGAATTATGAGTTAATTATGTCTCTATTCTTAGGTAGTGTTTGGTAATGATTTTTTACTCCTAATGTTTTTTGAAATGCTAGTTTATGTGTTTTGCTATTGTAGACAGCTTATGGGATAGATGAATAATCATATTTGATTGCATTGTAAAATAAGCACTTATTTTTTGTCGAAAATGACCAAGTTGCCCTTCACATTTTGTGAATTTCTTGTGAAGAGGAAATGGAAGGAGAAGCTGTGAGCGAGATAACGGTTTTGACCTAGCAAGTGGTAGCTGTGGCGACTGTGACAGCTATAATGGCTGTGACGGTGACAACTCAATTGGTTCCAATTCAAGCAAGTGGTGGATGGCTCATAAGATGGGAAACCATAGTAGAGATGTTTCGTTGGAGACCTAATTTCTCCTCCTTGAGGTTGGTGGCAGCGACAAGGAAATGACATAGACGCCAGTTCTCCTATTTGTCGAGGGCCCATTTTGATCTTATATCTAGGGCGATTTCAATTATGGACTTGAGCTTTGCGTCGAGAGCGGTGATGTCAAGACCAATGCTTTTGCCTTCTCCTGTTTGCTCTTCATTGGTTTTGCCAACTTCGACTCCTTCGTTGTCATTTTAGATAGTGTCTGGACCGTGCAACAAGTGTGGAGGTAGGGATGAGCGGGAACAACGAGCATGGATACAAGACCACTGAAAATCTCCTCCTCCTCCTCCTCTTCTTCTTCTACTTCACCCCTCGTCTCTCCTCCTTCTCCCCGTTTGTGCCCTTCTCTCCTTCTCTTCCTCATCTCTTCTCCTTGTCTGTCGTCTTCTCTCCTCCCCCCTCCTTGTTTGCCCCCATCTCTCGATGTCTGAGAAGAAGAGGAAGAAGAAGAGCAACTAGGAAGAAGAAGGGTGCCTTCTACAGAGACTTCATCCTCAAAAGAGTAGTGGAAGCGATGAGAGATAGGATTGGACTGTTGAAAAAGAAGAAGAGAAAGAAGAAGAATAGCTAGGAAGAAAAAGAAGAGTATGTGCAACATTGCATTTTTAACGAGAACAGTATAGGAAACAAACCAAAAAAGATCCTAGTATTTTTAAAAAAGCTATCTCCTCTAGCTTTTATTTTCCTAGTGTTTTTATGAATTTTACACATAATAAAAAATTTAGTATTTTTAAATAAGTTAACTTTTTCACGTGTTTAGTTTAACTTTTTTTCATAAATAATTATTTTTAATAAACTATAGAAAATAATCGTCACCAAACATTACATTAGATTTTAATGTTTATGAGTTTCAAATATCTATAGGTGACTCTTTTGTATATAATATATAACTTCTTTCGTGACCAAAGAAAAAGATCAAAATTTCACCGCAGCTCCACTGAAATTCATTGTAATTAAAATTATTTTGCAGTTAATTCACTTGTTCTGTTGGGGGGCAATCCCGTAACAATTTCGGACTGGACGAGAGCGGAAGGGGAAGAAATGTGAAGGGAGATGGCGGGAGGGACCGCTCCGCCGACCTCCACTCCCTCCGACCTCCTCCTCGACAAGATCAAAGGTACGTAGAGAAACGCCAGTCCCTTTTCCAGAAACACAACCGAAACATGATCACGAGTATTGGGTTTTCTTTTCTCTTCCGATTGGGTCAGGTTTCGTTCGGTCTCTGGTGGTGGACATCTCTGAGAACCGGCTCCCACTGTTCTCCCTCCACCGCTACACGGCGTACTGCTCCGACGCCTCCGGCCGCTGGTACTCATAAATGCTTCCGTACCCACAAGCATCGCTTCCCGATCTTGCCGTGAAAGTTCTGTGTTGCGTGGTGGCCTGATTTGTGGTTGTGTGTGCAGCTGTTGTAGCACGGAGTTGCCCTGTGGTAAGGAGTCGTTCTCGCTTGAGAAGGAAAGCCATGCCCAGCGTTTAAGTGAGGCTTTAGCTCTGGGTTGGACATACATTATGTTTATGGCACACAAACACAAACACAAACACTCAAATGTGTGATTGTATTTGGAATCTAAAATAGTGAAGCTCGTACAATGACACTGAGTTGGTTTTTCTCTTTTCTTGATTAGATGTCATGCTGAGGGTGTTGTTGATTATTCAACAATTACTGCAAGAAAACAAGCGTGCTACAAAGAGAGATGTATACTACATGCAGCCGTCAGTGTTTTTGGGTATGACGTCTACGTTGATAAATTTGTTGCCAGAATTATGTTCAAAATCGGTATTTGTGAATTGGGCCATTTGCTTGTTTCTGTTTTTTTGGTTTCTGTTGTTCTTTTGTTTCATATAGTCCCTTTTTTGCAACTGAATAGATTATAGAACAATGTGTAGGAGTAATCAGGATATTTTGGTGATAAGGGATGTTTTCATGATATTTTTGCTTGCAATTTAATATTGTTATGGTTAGTATGCTTATTGAGTTCTTCACCAATGTTTTCATTGTTGAGACTCTTTATCATTTATATGATTTCTATCTTTGATAGAGCAAGCGATGGTGGATCGGGCAATTAATGACATATGCATCCTTTTTGAGTGCAGCTACAGTAGTCTACATGTGGTGCGTAACTTAAACAAATGCTTTGACATGGAATGATTTCCTGTTTATATAAAAGTGAGAAGCAGAGTTTGTCTTCAATAATTAAAAAGAAAAGTAAAGTTTGTCTTCACTTCTTTCTATCATTAGGAGAATTTGAACCTTTTCACTCTCAGTTCTTGTTCTTGTTATTTGACTTGGGCTTGTATCATCTAATTATACTATGTTAACTACTTTGATGTGCTGCTATTTTATTCCTTATACTTGAAGTAATTTTATACTTCAAGTCTTCAACTGTAATGAAATTTCCAAAATAGAAGGTTATGTTTTGGCTCATGTCTACTTGATTAAATTCTGATGAATTGATTTATGTTTAAATGCTCCATTGTAGAAATTGGTGTAGTATTATTGATCACAATTGATCCTCCCCCCTCCTACAATACTGTAAATAATAAAGATGTGCCAAAACTTAGAATGAATCTGGGTTGATTTGGTTAAGGTTTTTCATTAAATTATATAATTATGTGACGTAAACTTATATATGGTGTACCTTAGACCTATTCTAGGCTATGTTCAGGTCACATTGTTGATACTAATGATTCTTGATATTTTATAATTTATATCGAATTTTTTCCGTTTTTGCAGGTGCCTGTTGGGAAAGGGTGAGACATCTTGAACTTGGAACCCTGTGCAGAGATACTTCGATTTTTCTTCTTTAAAGTTCTTTGTTACTTATTAAGTTAACGAGAAATTTATCTTCATGATCGATAGCTCACTTTCAACTGAGAAAAACTGTGGAAGATGTGCTGAAACAATTATTACTTTTTTCGTGGATCTATGAGATATTTGAAGTTTATTGATGTTATGTGGTAGCTGTGCATGTTAAGCTGAATACCTCATCTGGATGGGTTTGAGATACATTGCACTTAGTTTGCTAATTCATGTGCTTTAACTTTTTTAATGCCTTTTCAGGTTGGTTATGGGCTGGTTAAGGTTCACTGAAGCTGGCAGGGATGTTGATTGTATAAGGAGTCCTTGCACTGTATGCTTGAATAATGCTATTTTTCTGAAAATTATAGATTCTTATATTTTGTCTATGGTTTTAAAGGTGCTATAACTTACAGGCATTTTCTGTTCCCGTACATGATGAAGTACAAGGTGTGTCACTAGATAAGAGTTTGAGTATTATGGTTATCCTTTATTTTTAAGTCTTCTGACATGGACATGATAAGCTCTGTTGAATTTAATATATTTTTGTTCTCTGTAGTTAATTTGCTAGAAGACACTTGGTTGCCTTATTGTCAATTGTATTTCATTAATAGTTAGTGTCCATCAAGTGTATAAAGAGATTTAGTTTAGTAAAATTTGAAATTTTATGAAAAACAGATTACTGATTAGTAACTGATAAAGATATATTTGTCAGTATCTGGATCCTTTTCATTTTTGGTCGTCTTACAGTTACTAAGTTAAAAACAAAAAATTACCTTGGTTTAGTTGTTTCTCTGTTAATTACTTAATTGGCTATAGTATACCATTGTCTCACATTTAGATATCAATCACTTTTCATGTAGATATTACAAGTTATGCTCGGTACATTCTAGTTGTAGAAAAGGAAGCAGGTAAAATATTTGATTGATTTATTTATTTTTCAATATATCGAAGATACCTCCATAGCTCCATTTTGTTTCATTTCATAGAACTGAATTCCGATTTTAGTGTTCAACAGGTTGGCAAATGATAAATTTTGTGAAATAAACCATTGCATTATCATTACAGTAAGTGTCAAGTGTTTCAGAATTCTCAGATTATCTTCAAGAATCTTCTCTTGAGTGTCATTTGATATTTTAGCTTTGTAGGGAAGAGGCTACCCAGATGTCTCTACGAGAAGGTCCAGAAAACTGCTTTATTCTTTCATGTTCTATTGTAATACACACGGATTGACATCTCACAGCCTATTTTCTTTGCCTTCTTGTGTCATATACACAGGTTTTTGCAGCATCTTGTTGAAAAGTTGTCTTTACCTGTATATTGCTTAGTAGACTGTGATCCTTACGGTTTTGAAATCCTAATTACCTACAGATTTGGTTCTATGGTAAGATTTTTTTTTGGAGCAACACTGTCATCTAGGTATTCAAGTAATCAAGAGGAGGCATGGAGGGATTACTTAGACCCTCATACAGATTGCTCCTGTGGACTGCATTAGCTAATGGATTAAGCTATATGATTCAAATGTATTGGGTGAAATTTTATTTTAGTTTATGGCTTAAGTTGGTTTTATTCAGCAAGCTTAGCATTGGTGTTCCTCCTTTTTCTGTTCTGTTCAATAAATATTTAGTAAAACTTTAAGGGCTAGTCATGAATCTTGCTAGATCTGGACATGTGAATTTTGATCTGGCTAGTAACGTACCTGAAATTAAACTAGACTTAGACATCAACAGATAGACACAAGGGTATGTTTAATCCCACTTGAGCCATGATTGATAGGAAATACCCTTTTTTTTCTTCTTATGTTATTCTTGTAATCATCATAATCGTTGTTATCATCATCATCATTCCATGTCTCATCTGTTCATGTGCTCTTGATAATATACCAGTGTTGTAAGCTGTATACGTTTGCAGAATATGGCCTATGATTCAAAGCTTTTATCTGTGCCTGGGCTACAATGGCTTGGTGTTTTCCCTTCTGAGCTAGATAAGTACCACATTCCCGATCGATGTCTCCTGCCATTGACGCCTAGAGGTTAGCTCTCTTGAGCTCTTCTTTTTCCTGTTTTTCTTGCCTTGTTTGTAAAGGAAGGAATCAATTCTTTGTCCAACTTACAGATAAGATTAAGGCTGAAGCCATATTGAAAAGATGCTACTTGCACAAAGAAGCACCAGAGTGGAGGTTGGATCCTAGTTATATAATCAAATTATCTAGAAACAAAAGTTATCTAACAGTTTGTATCAACTGGCATAAAAGCATTCTTTCCAAATTAATTCTCTATTCTTCTAGGAATCTACCTTGTTATTTCTTAGAAAGATGTTACTTTTCTTACGACAGATTAGAACTGGAGATGCTGCTGCAGAAAGGAGTAAAATTTGAGATTGAAGCGCTATCTGTAACATCACTTTCTTTCTTGTCAGAGGTGTACATTCCTGCCAAACTTCGAATGAAGCACGACTAGTAAAATGGTCATGAAATTTCTCATTGTATAGATTGGAAACATGCTTACATTTCCTTTTCAAGTGGCACAATATATGTTGCCACATTTGCATAGCCATGTGTGTATTGGATAATCTTGTACGCCTGTTCCAACTTGTGGAACATGAGAGTCTTGTATTTCATCAGTCAATCAGATTTTATATTGCTTTGGAAAGATACGTGATCCCCAAGATCAGTCAACTAAACAAAGGCATACGGTATGAAAAGAAGTCCAGAATTCATGCTTCAGTTAACATATTAAATGGAGCATTTTGACAGACTGCATCTACTTATCAACAGCAAGATACAGCGAGGCAACGATAAGTGAATTAGAAAACATAAAAATTCAACATCTATGATTTGAGTCATTTTGGTGGGAGTTCAAAGGTTTAGGAACGGATTCCTTCGAAACATGATTTATGATTTGATCTGCTCTAGTAATTTGACCAATAGAGTAAGAGATCTGAAAGGAGTTCATACTCCACCGTCCTACAAAATTACGAACGCTAACTTCAATACTAATGATTAGAGAGTTGATTCCAATTCTAGGACTACAAAATGATACAAATCAAACATTAGGCTTTCAATTGCAAAGAAGAAAACCGTTTGACTTTTAACTCCAAAACTTTGCAAGACAAACTAGTAGTCCAAATTAGCCTTAAAACGTTGATGCAATGTCTTGATAATTTGGATACACATAGGATTAACGTTGCCGAGAAAAAGTAATAAAGCGTAACATATGCAGAAACTACCGTTTTTACAAGAAGGTGAGACATCGATGAAACAATTACGGTATTTCGTGAGAAGAGAAACAATTACAATATCGCGAGATTTTCTTTGATTACTTTGGAAGGAGCGGAGGAAACACACAGGAACATAAATACATAATACCCCAACCATATAAAGCTGGGCCGTGCATCCAAGCAAATTTAAAATGTACAAACGTCTTTAGCATAACCATATAAACTAACGGTTCACAGTGAAGAAAAATGCAGCTAAAGGATAGAAGAGAGGAGCGATCGTGGAACAACAAAATCGAGCCGTAAACTAAATGATTAACAGAACCCTTCTTAAACATGTTTCGCCTGCAGCTCGATTAAAGCAGACAAGCTCATACGCAAAATTTATATTATAGAGAGATAATATTAGTAATCAGACAGAAAATTTCCAACCTTGGATATCTTCACAAGAAGGTGATTCAATAGGAGTAAAATTACTGGAAACTTTTCTTTAATCATTCAAACTCATTTGGCTGAAAATGTTTGCTTTGCGTCTCAGCGACCAGATTGGGCAAGCAACAGATCTGCTGGGGTTAGTGACCCTGATTGATCAACATCTAGATCCTCAAACTCTTCCATAACAGCAGCTACGTCTTCTTGACTGATCTTTCCCATCTCCTTGAGCTTGTAAATTATGAACTCCGCAGCACTGCACAAACAGGATAAGAGAAGAGAGTTTTTTTTTACTGAGCTACGTATAGGATCAAACCAAGCTTGGAAGATGAGGCAATATCTCTCTATGTCATGGGTTCAGAATTTGTGATCAACCACAATGCAAGTGCATGTCATCATAGTTTTAATATTTTATTGATGACTGGAAATTTTTGCATTGCTTCATGTCTTCTGTTCTCATTACCAATGTTCTTCCTGAATTAAATTTTTCTTGGCCTTTCGCACATGGTAAGGTTCAAATCCTTTTGAGGTGTGAATGACTCAAGATACCAAATGCACAGGTTAAAACCCCCCTTAGGTGAGTAGAGTACCCTGGTAAATAACAATTTGGAACAAAAAAGGAAACAGAAAAAAAATACTGAGAAAATATATCGCAACTTCTAATTTGAGATCCAAAAGTGAAAAAAGTGCTTACCCAACATTTCCATCATCGTCGAGATCTGCTGCTTGTAGATCAACATATGTCATCCTGCGTTTAAGAACCCATTTGGCGAGCGATTGTTGCCTGCGCTCTGCACAGAACTCGGCAATATAGAGAAAGAATTGAGCAACACATATTGTACTGGTCAATATCCAAAATATGGCAAACAGACGGCCTCCTTCCGTTGAGAAGCTTTTATCCCCATAACCCAGTGTAGTTATGGTTGAACAAACACAGTAAAACGAATCGACAAGGCTCAATTCCTCAACCTTCCATAGGAACAAGGTTCCAACAACCATCAGCAACACGAGGCTGATGGTAGTGACAAGGAGCTTATACTTCACCTTGTTTGTCCGGATTTCGTTGAGAATGTCTACCTCATTGGCCTTGCTACGTATGTGAAAAGCTTTAACTAGCAATTCTTCTTGTCTGTCTGCAAAGTAATCAGCTGCCTTGCTTAGGAGGAGGCCAACAATAGCCATCCCACTAAAGACGGAAGTGCAAGCGAGAAGCTTAGATAAGGTGCTATTAGGCACGAGGTCTCCATAGCCAACAGTGGTCATTGTCACAATGGAGAAGTACAACGCATCAAGAGTTCCAGCTGTTTTCTCACCCTTCATCTGCTCTCCCACCAAGTAGATGCATAACGTGGATATCACTAAGTAAAGGGCCAAGAACACAACAATCTGCTTCAGATTAGGACGTAACTCATCGAAGATAGATTTAGGACCAGCATCAAAACCACCACGAGCATTATTTCGATCAGGAATCACATCCAGAGAAGGTGCACTTCGACAACGGCGAAATCTTCTCTTAGAGACGTCAATTTTTGCTGCTTCACTAGGAGGATCTATTAACACTGAGAGCAGTGGCTGCTTCCTTGCGTTGTCGTCCTCCATCAGAATTGCCAATACCTGTCTGTTTTTCTTGAAACTGGACCAATTAGCTATCCACAAATATTATAATAACATGAGGAGATCCACTCTAGGAAATCAGCACCACCACTTGAAAATAGATCTACAGAAATAGGAATAAATTCAAAGAAGAAGAACCAGATATATCCAATTGTAAGGTTTCTTTTTCTACATGACTCAAAGTGTAAATAACAAGTTAGATGTCTGATATCCTCTTTCAGGGGATACCAGTTGCTACACATAGCAGCAATTACTTTGTTTCCATAAATTATAACACCCAAAACATGAGAAGCATTTTGGGGCAACCTGAAGTGAATAGTCTGAAGTGGCAAAGCTCAGAAAGGAAAAATCGTCTGAGAGCTTCTCATAATGAATAGTCACACACACCCATCATCCCAGTAATATCAAGAAGATAAACTTTCATGATATGTATCACATTATTACATGCAAAATGATAAAGATTACCCACCTGACCATCTCAAATTGGAAAAAACAACATATAACTAGCTTGTCAAAACTGAATTAGAATTTGCTCTTTTGTTTTTCTCAATCAAATATTGCGATCCAAAATATTTGTTTCTAACAAAAACTGGGATTTCATCATCGAACTTTCCTAAATAATAATAGCACCACATGAGGATGAAATCAAATGCAGAGGAATTAGAGTTGTGGTAAATAAGCAAAGAAAAGAAAGGAAAGCAAGAGAAAACTATGAATCAAGAATGAAGGAGCACCTCTGAGAAATGGGTCGCGGACATTCAGACGATTGAAAGGAAAGGTGTGGCCTTTTCTGTTGAAGAAAGGGAGAGATCTCGACTAGTTTTGTTTTTAGTAAAATGGTTGAAGTTTTGTTTCAGTTTTTTAGTTTTGTTTTAAATAATCTAGACAGTAAATGGTATATAATTTTTTTAATAAAAAAAATTATATTTAACAAATCCAAAAGCTTGATTTTTGTTTTTTTATATCTAGACCTGTTGTGAAAAAAATTCCAAATCAATGAGTTTTTTTCTCACGTTCAAATAGTAGTCTTGATTTATATGTTAATTCTAACATACTAAATTTGTTAAGTTTATAAACTCATAGAAAAAATTAATAAAATATTATTTGGTAATTTAAAAGCCACCAAATAACCGACTCATATGACATGACCCACAACAACCTTATGGTTTTTCTTTAACTAAACATAATGCAGAATCATAGAGCATTGGCGCACTTATGAGAAGGGTATTGGTGCAAAACAATTTTGATTTTATAATGCAAGTTTCAACATATGCACTTTTATTTATTGAAGGAAGAAAGATACGCTGAGAGCAAAGTCCCAACTCCCGGAGGAACACATAGGCCGTGAATTATATATACCAAGTGAGGATAAAGACTTTCTGTCTGCCTTTGTCTATGTTTAATATATTATTATTATATATACCAAAAGAAAGAGGGGATGAGGTTATGATACATGAGGCTTTAAAGGCAGGTTGACTCTCACACTAGTTGGTGGTGTCCTGCGCAGGCTCCACCAGCTTGCGAGAGGGTCGATCTCATCGGTCTGTGTTGATTTTTCTTATGATAAATTGCTTTCCTTACTATTTTCAAGCATCTGCTTCAGCCGACATCGAATGTAACATGGAGTTCTAAATAAATATATTAATAGCCGACATCAGATGTTAGAACTCAAGGCCTGCTACGTACACAACATTGCCTAACTGTTCTGTGTTGTTTCAAATGCAATCTTATATTTAAGTTTGGTTTCTTTGCATATTTATATCGTAAACATTCTTATATTTAAAGCATTTGGTTTGATTCATATTTTTTGGTAAAAGTTTAATATGTATTTCATCGACTTTAAATGTCCGGTAAGAAAAACATAGTATTGTATAGAATATTACAGTAGTAGAGGCAACAGTCTAAAAATGAATGTCCAAAAATTACACCACCAGCAGACAGAGCTGCAACATTAAAAGAGAGCCTCAAAGGCCCTCAGGTGGCACAGAACCGCTTTCAGAGTCAACAAGAGGCAAAGAATCGACTCCTGAGGGCATTCTGGAGGAAGAAGGGATAGAGAGTCTGGATGAATCAGGTGACTGAGCAGCAATGGCTGACATAAAGATCCTCATCTCATCCTTTTCAAAACCTGCCACAAGATTATCTATCCAGAGGTTCATGAAATAAATAATATCACAGATTACACCATATGCATCACTACAAGAATTCCTGAAAATCCTATGATTTCTTTCTTTCCAAATCAACCAGAGGATGACTTGTACCAACATAATCCA
>JAMKQA010016780.1:0-42251 GCA_024699735.1 Posidonia australis
CATTTTTAAACCACTTTAATCCATTTAATTTCAAAGAAAACCCTAAATTAAACTCAAAATTCTAATTTAAAAACAAAAACACTAATTAAACTAAAAAACCCTTAATTAAAACCCAAAAACTTAATTTAAACTAAAAAAACTCTAATTAAAATCTGAAAAACCCTAAAATCTCTTAAAATAATTAAAATCTTGAAAATCCTAATTTAAAACTAATTAATTAAGTCACAAAAACCTAAAATGAAAAAAAACCTAAAAGCTCTAAATCATTCAAAGAAATTAATTTAAAATCTTATAATTAAATTCAAACCTAAAAACTCTAATTTAAAAACAATTAAACTTCTAAATAACAAAATCAGAATTTAATTAAAATCACTAAAGTAAATTATTAAAATCAAAAACTTAAAACAAAATCTAAAACTTAAAACAAAACCAAAATACCAAAACAAAACCTTAAAAAATCTAAAACCAAGAAAACCCAAAAAAACAAAAGCCCACAGCCATTATGTAGCCAAACCCACCCCAAACCACATTTGATTAAAAACTTAAGAAATGCAAAAATAACTGAATAGTGCTCCTTCTTCTTCCCCACGCCATCACTCCTCCCATTCACTCCTTCCCACGTCCTGGACAACCGCAGCCACGATCCCTCACTCCTTCCACCCCTTAAAAGCCTGGAAAAAATGGCATCACGAGAGAGAGATCGGAACGAGGAACAAATCGCATCAAAGAGGGAGGAGGGAGAGAACTGACAAAAAAAGAGAGGGAGGAGGAGGGAAGAACCACCGAAGAGATCCCTGGACCAGAGCTTTTCTCCACCCCTCCCACCAACAGAGCGAGTTTCCGTCATCTTCCGCACCTTCAGAGCCCTCCTCCAGCCCACTTGTAGCCCTTGAGACCCCTCTGAAACGCAACCAGAGCATCTCATCGGACGACCGCCGCCGTCGAGCCTCACCGAGAGAAACAGCCCCTTAGCCAGGTATTCCTCCCCCTTCAGTCCATTTTTGTTTATCACCTTTGGTTGCATTAGAACGAGTCAAGCCCTCTAGGCGTGTTCCGTTGGCGTAGGCAGACCCAGCCCGTCGGAATCTCCACCTCCGGTGGTGGGTTCACCACCACCGGCGAGGCCAAGAGCCTCCTGGGATGGAAAAGCCCTTGAGGCTTCTCCCCCTTTCTTCTTCCTCCTCCTCTCTGGGCCACGACGCTCAGGGGAGGGTACTTTGGGCCTCCCGTGGCCAGGGGAGGCGACGCCGGCACCGCTGCAATCTTCGACCGCCACTCCTCCGCCGCGCGGTCCCTAGAAGCCTCCGGAGGACCCTGTCACTAGTGGCCACGCCTAGGAGCACCACCATGTCACCACAAGCCTCCCCGTGCAGACTCGACGCCATTCCAACCACCGAACGACCACGCCGTCACAGCAGAACCCATCGCTGGAGCCCGCGACGAGGGGAGCACCCCACACCGTTCCAGCCTCGTCCGAGATGCTCCACACCTCCGTCGTGCACCCCTGGAGGTCCTCCGGTACTCGCCGCAACGTCCCAGCCACGAAGCCACCTCTTGGAGCTTCCGCCGTTGTCATCTCCAGCGACGGCCGCCGCTAGCCGGAGCCTGAGGTGGGGGAGGCCTCTCGGGCTTCCCCAGCGCAACCACCGCCGATGGCTTCCCGCCTCTACGCCGTCGTCGGGAGCTCGCCGGAATTGGCGCCGATGAGGGGGTGAATTTTGCATGAAAAACTCTGTTCTTTCTAAAATACTTTCTGGATGTTCATTTTCTTTTAGAAAATTGCACTAAAATTCTTATACTTTTGCAAAATGTTCCCAGAAAACTTATTTTGTTGGCAAAATTGTATTTAAACCCGTACACTGTTTTGAAACCTCCCAGAGTGTTCATTTTTGTGATTTAATTGTACAGCAGTCCATGAATTTATTTGAAATGTCTTCAGAAGCATGTTTTCATTGGGAAAATTGTATTTAGATCCCTGTCTTTTACAGAAAACTTTCAGAAGGCTTATTCTACTGTGAAAATGGCATAAAACTCCTTGACTTTGTTTTAAAAACATTCCAGAAGCTTGTTTTCATGGTTTAATTGCATTTTTATTTTCTGAATTTCTGAATTTCTCCTGGAATGCTTTGTTTGCTGGGTTATTTATAGTTTAGCCCCTGAACTTCATTGATTTTGTTCTGACTGCCTGTTTTCAAGGGTAAAATGACCATTTTGCCCCTGAAACTTCCTAGATCATTTCTGAGACATTTTATTGCATTTTTACTCTAATTTTATACTGAATTGATTTGTATTGCATGCATTAGTGGTAAAATTGCATTCTGACCCCTAGAGAACTTTCTTTGACTAGGAATACACATTTTGACCATGGATTTCTTCATACATGCATGGAATGTGTTTTCCTATGTGTTTCTCGATGATTTGGGCTTTCAGACTTGGTTTTCCTTTGATTTGGGCTTTTTGCACAAAACCACCTGCAGTTTTCAGATTTGCATACACACTTGCATTTTGCATACTTTTTACATCTTTTCGCACGGTTTTTTCCCGTCTTTTTTGCCTTACTTGGTGCACGCTTCTAGCTTTGTTCCAAGCTTTGTTTTCTCCTCGTTTTCTGAGTTTTCCTCGATTTTCCGTGGTTTTTGCTTGTTTTGGTTTTTCATCGCCCGAGGGCGTACAGTAAAAGGCTTGTCAAAGTCGACATTTGACCCTATCACAGATTATTTTTTCCCCTTTTTTTTGATTTTCACGATTTTCCGCAATTCACGTGGATTTCTCTGTAATTTTTGCGCATTGTCCTTCACATCCATCCAGTCTTGTCTAGGCACTCACATTAGCATGATTAGAACACAATTTAAGCATAGCAAACACTCATTCAACCTCTAGCAAGCGAATCAGACTAGAACGACCGAGTTTCTCGGACGTACGAGGGTGCCTAACACCTTCCCTATGCGTAATAGGAATCCTTACCCATCCACTGGTTAGTAGACATTCGGCCTTCACGTTTGCATCTCATTCATTCACTTTTAGTGAATCGTTTGTGGTTTTCCTCGTCTTTCCATTAAAAGACTAGGTGGCGACTCCTTTTTTCTTTTTCTTTTGTCCTATCCTTGCGTCTTCGCCATCTTGGCATGACTGTGGTCTCCTTCCCCCTCTGGGTCGGGCACGGTCACACAAATGTAATGTTTTTTATCTTGTGATGATTATGTTTTTTTATTTCAATTGCTATATTTTATTGATGGATTCATATTTTTTTTGTTATACAAATGAAATGTTGTTAGGTATGAAAGAAGAAGGAAGATGTTTGAGGAAAAAGAGAGAGAAGGTGGACCACTATGGAGGATGCCAAATTAGTTGAGGCTTTGCTTGATGTTGTAAATGAGAGACTATATAAAACTGATAATTGTTTCAAACTTGGATTCGTACAAGCAGTTGAGAAAGCATTATCTAAGTTACTTCTTAATACTGAAATCAAGGCTAAACCATACATTGAGTTTAGGATAAAGACAATAAAGAAGGATTGGATTATAATATATGACATGATGAACAATCATACTAGTTGGTTTGGAAATTTTACATGGAACTATAATAAAGTATGTGTAACTGTGGCTTCCGATGTTTGGGAATTATATTTACAGGACTATTTCATTAAAGAATGTATGTATTCACTTCTTACACTAAAATTTGTTTTATTTATTTTTTTGAATATTTTTTTTATATCTAGTAGGATTATAATAAAGCATCTGTGTGGAAAAATAAATCATTTTCACATTATTGGGATCTTTGTATTATTTTCGGGAAAGATTGAGCGACAGAAAAAGATGTGCAAACTTTAGCTGATGTAGTTGAAGAGATTGGTATTGAGGGAGGAAATGGTAATGCAGCAGAAGATGTGAATTGTTCATTGGTGAATGAATTGCCATTGCAAAGTGAAAATGAAATTCCTAACGAATGAAGAGTATTTTAGTATTAAGAAAAAAAAAAAAGATCTTTGAGCAAATTATTTAAGGCATTATAGATGTAGCAACAGTGATTGCAAATCAAATAAAAGCATCAACATAAATTTTTCAGTAAAGTCATTGATGTGGACTTTGATTTATTTGAATCAAACAAGAAGATAAATGAAGAGATAAAGAAGTTTTCTGGTATTACTATGAGCGAGAATTTCAAAGTAATAAGAAACATTATTCAAGATGATAATAAAACAAATGTTTTTTTTTACTATCGTTGATGATGAAAAAGAAGAATGGATGAATGGAGTACGTAGACACCCTAATTTTGAAGTCACTTGGCAGCAGGTTCCTTTAAATGATAATCTGGTTGTAACTATCAAAACCATAACCCACTTAAGCCCACACAAGCCCATTCAGACCCACACTACTCCACTCTGACCTAATTAAAATTAAAACCAAATAGAACACACTTAAAATATTTAAAATCCGATTAATCAAACAAAAATCCTAATTCAAGTCAAAATCAAAAAAAATCTACTTAAAAACCAATTAATCAAACAAAAACCCTAATTCAAGTCAAAATCAAATAAAATCCACTTAAAATCCAATTAATCAAACAAAAACCCAAATTCAAATCAAAATCAAATAAAATCCACTTAAAATCCAATTAATCAAACAAAAACCCTAATTAAAGCTAAAATCCATTTAAATTATTTAAAACCCTAATTAATTGAACAAAAAAAACCCTAATTAAAATCCAAAAACCCTAAATTAAAATTCAAAACCCTAATTAAACCATAAACCCTAACTAAAACACAAAAACCCTAATTAAACTCGAAACCCTAATAAATTAAATCCAAAACCCTAATTAAAATCCAAAAAAACTCTAAATTAAAACCCCCAAATCCTAATTAAAAAGCAAAACCCTAAAATTAAAATAAATAAAAACAAAAACCTAAAATAATTAAAACCCTAATCCAAAACCCTAATTAAACCCAAAATCCTAATTAAAAAAGCAAAACCCTAAAATTAAAATAAATGAAACAAAAATCTAAAATACTTAAAAACCTATTTTTAAAACTAATTAAGTAAACCCTAAATCCCAAAATTAAAAATCACAAAACCCTAATTTAAAACTAAAAGGCAAAACCCTAAATCCATAAAAATTCCAAAATAAAAACAAAACAAAAACCTAAAATAATTAAAAACCTAATTTATAACCAACTAAGTAAACCTTAATCATGAATTTAATGGAAATCATAAAACCTAAATAAAAGGCTAAACCTAAAACCCAAAATCCATTTAAAAATCTTAAAAACAAAACCTTAAAACAAATAAACAAAAGAAAACAAAAAAATCAAACCCTAAGCCCATCTGCCAAGCCTAATAAGCCTAATTCATTCTTAAGCCAAAAATTATACAAAATCCAAAAATAATTCCGACGACCCCGACATTCCCGGCGAGCCTTTCGGTGACGTCCCGCGAGCCTCAGAGCAAACCTCAGAACCCTGAGATCTCCGATCAACTTCCTCCGACTCACGCGCGCAATCCTACGACGCCCAGTGGCCGAGGAGGAGGATCCACGACGAAGGAAAGTTACGTCGGGGTATAAAGCCTTCACCGCCGACTAACCGGGGACCCATCTGTAGCCATTCGCTTCAAACCATTCCCAGTGCTATCCAGCCTCGAAATCGAGCATCCAGTCCACCCTAGAAGGCTAGCACCTTCTCTAAGATCCAGACCCTCTCCGAGAGCCCCTTTCCGCAACTAGAGCAGCCACCGGAGGAATCTTGCCGTCGAGCAACGCCAGGGAAGACAACCTTACCAGCCACGTACACCTCCTTTCCCTTCTATTTCCGTTCAGTAGGCCCCCATAGAATTCCTTTAGCATCCCTAACTTGGGCTTCGACGGCGAGGTTCCCCTATACGCCGTCAACCCCTCTCTCTAGCGATGGGTTCACCACAACCGACGAGGCCTCAGGCCTCCTAACCCCAGGTGTGGGCTCGTGGGTCACTATTGCCCTTCCTCCCTCTTCGCCCCTGAGTTCACGGAGCTCAGGAGGAGTCCTTCAGGTCTCTGGTGCTTGAGGGGCGTCGCCGCTGCCGTCGACCGCTACACCTTCGCCGTGGAAGTCATTGGAGTGCTCCGAAAGTCCCCGTCGCTCACGACTATCACCAGAAGACCTGTCTCCTTGCTAGGAACTCCCTCAACCTGCCACACCTCCTTCGCAGCCACTGGACCTCTGCCCTCGTCGCTGCAACTCCCCCCGCCGGTGCAAGAGATAGGGGGAGTAGCTCAGGCCACCCTAGCCCTCGTCGACGCCTCTGGAAGCTTCCCTGGGCCGCCCTGAAGGTTCTCCGGGCCTCACAACACCATCCCAGCACCTGCGCACCTCCAGTCACCTTGCTGCCGTCTTCCCCATCGCCAACAAGACACCTCGCCGGAGCCAGAGGTGGGGAGGGCTTCTCAGGCCTCCCCAATCCAGCTCACCGTGCATGAAAGCTTAGCCACATCACCCTTGAGCTTCCCCAACCACCGCTCACCTTCCTCCGCCGCTGAGTCGCCGTTGGTACATCGTCGGAGTGATCGCTAGAGGGGGAACGTCGGTGATCCTCTAGCGATTTTTGAAAGATATTGTTTTGGGCTTAGGCTCCTTTAGTTCTAGGTTTTATGTTTAGGTCCTTAGTTTTTTACGTTTAAGTCCTTTTTCATTTAATTTAGGTCCTTTTTTTACATTTTAGCCCTTGTAGTTTTAAAATACTTTTTGTTCTTTTATTTTCTCTGTGAAATTTGCATATAATCCCCTACATATTTAGATTTTTTCATTCTTAATGCATTCATGCATGTTTTATCACATTTAGATCCCTAGAACCATGATTTCTTTATACTTGAGTCCTAAATATTTGCATTTGACCCTCGAAATCTTTTAAAATGAGTTTTCCCTGTGAAATTTACATTCTGAACCCTGAAGATTTTTAAAATCACATTGCTCACCATTAAAATTGAGTTTTTATCACATTTAAGTCCTAAACATTTGCATTTGGCCCTTGAAATCCTTTAAAATGAGTTTCCCTTGTGAAATTTACATTTTGAACCGTGAAGATTTTTAAAATCACACTGATCATCATTTAAAATGAATTTTTATCACATTTACGTCCTGAGCTTTTGCAATAAGCCCTAGAGCTTTAAACAAATGGGTTTCTTCTTGGAAATTTTGCATATTAACCTTGAGAAATTGCATAATTACACTAACCAGTATAAAAGCCCAAGTTTTATCACATTTAGGGCCTAAAATTTTGCACATAAGCCCTTGAGTTCTTAATAAATAATTTCTAAGCACCTATAATTTGCATCTAGACCCTTAGATTAGTTTTAAATCCATTATTCAGGGTTTTAAATATTTTCTTGCATATTTTGGAGTATTTTTCATTTATTGCATTTCACATTTTGCATTTAATCATAAATTCCATTTAAAAATCATGTTTTCACTGTGAATTGATCTTTAGTCTCACATTTTAATCACATTTACTCTTATGTGTGATTTTTGCACTTTAGACCTTGAATTTTCAGGAAATTACTTAAGTGCAATTTTCACATCTCAGCACCACATTGACATTGGATCCATCATTTGCATGTTAGATTAGAAGTCATGAATATATTTTTCATCCAGATTCTCATTCTTTTTGTGAATTTTGCATCTTGGTCCTTATGCTTGCTCTTTATTGTGTTTACATCATTTTGTTGTTTTTTTCCTCCATGTTTTCTTGCAAATAACATATTTTGGACATTTGACACACATTTTGACATGACTTAGATCATGCATCACTCTCATGCTAGCATTTATCACATCTAGCCAAGAAAATGACCAATTTGCCCCCGTCATGAGCATGCATATCAATTTTTGCATCCAACCTTGCATAGTCCTTGTCCAAGCCATTCCTTAGAATTTTTGTACATTTAGGCATTTATCCATGCATTTTATATTATTTTTCATCATATTTGCGTATCAATTCATCCCTATTTAGCGAGCTTACATCTCATGTCGTTCTCTCGAGGATTTCTTTTTTCACTCTGCTTTCGGAGTCTTTCATCCAATATCCGATTTGATTTACTCCTACATCTCGGATTTCTTTTGATTTGATTTGGATTTCATCGCCAGAGGGCGTACACCAACTGATCGAACGACCCACATTTGCCCATTTGCAGATTATTTCTCCCCTTTGATTTTCACAACTTTTTCCATGATCCCGAGGACTTAGGTTGACCCTGCTTTTTACCTTTTTGATATCAGTATGGTTTTCCCGAACATTCTGTCCAAAAACATCGTCATTTTATGTGATTTTCTTCGTATGTCGTAGTTTGCCTGTTTCATGTGGGTTTCTTTGCAATTTTTCCCATTCAGATTTCCATGGTGTTTTCTACACTTCTAATGATTTGGGTTTGTTGTATTTTCGATTCCTTTGACACGATGTTTTTTTATGAGTCATTCCTTACAAAAACATCGTCATTTTATGTGAATTTCTTCACATGTCCAAGTTTGTCCGTTTTGCGTGGACTTCTTCGTAATTTTTCCATCTTTATTTTCGCAATGTTTTTCCATGATTCTGATGACCTGAGTTGTTTGCATTGTTGATTTTCTTGAGGTCTGTATGATTTTCTGAGCCTTTCTCACCAAAAATCTCGTCATTTCATGTGATTTTCTTTGTTGTGTCATATTTTATGATATCATCTTTTCATGTGGATTTCTTGGTAGTTTTCGCATACCATCTTATACATCCATTCGATTTTGCCTTAACATTCATATTAGCATGTTTAGAGCATGATCTAGGCTTAGCAAGCATTCATCCAGCCTTTAGCAGGCAATTTAGATTAGAAAGACTGGGTTTCTTGGACGTGCGAGGGTGCCTAACACCTTCCTTGTGCGTAATAGGAATCTTTACCTATCCTCTGGTTAGCAGACATCTGACCTTCACATTTGCATCTCATGCATCCGATCTTTTGTGATTTTCCTCGTCTTTCCCTTAGAAGACTAGGTGGCGACTCCTTTTCTCTTTTGTTTTATCCCATTTTGCGCTTTCTCCATCTTAGAATGACTGTGATCTCCTTCCTCTAGCGTGACTCCGTGCCGAACCGCTGGGTTGGCATAGTCACAAAGTATTTAATGGTGTCATTTGATGCCATTTCCTTTATTTATCGAAGAACTATTGTATTTTGACCACATTATTGATATTGTTACAATTTATCGTAGAATTATTATATTTTGGTGACAATTGTTGATTTTTTTGTGTACTATGAAATTATATTTATTGATAATCTAATGTCACGAGCAAACATGAATTTATCATTTTTATTTTACTTGTCATGAACAAAAATGAATTTATCATTATTGTTCTACTTGTATAGAAAAAAATATTTTATTTTATTTTTTAGATTGATAAAATACTTTTATTAATATATAGTTATTAATATTTTAAATATTGTATTCTATTTCGATTTTGTTTTTACAGATAAATTTTTTGTCAATTCGATTATGTATCAAATACTAGAATCTATTTTAAATTCTATTCCAGTGTTTATTTTATTTCTATCGATTTTTATTTCTGTATAACAAAAAAATTATTAGTATTTGTGTTTCATCGAAAAAAAGGTGTTTGTGCCGAAAAAGGTCTTCCACCTTTTCCTTCTTCCTCGCAGTAGTAAATACAACAGTCTCCCACGCAAAACACTTAAACGATGGCAGCAAACCCTACCATGTCATCAGAGGCGGTGGGCCTCGAAGCTCTCGCGCAGCTGGCGGCGGCGCCTCCTCCGCACTACCTCTCGCCGTCCCCGGAGCTCTCCCGCCTCGCCCGTGACGCGTCGAAGCACCTCTTCTCCTCGCTCCTCCCCTGCTGCCCCAAGCCACTCCCGCTCGACCGGCTCCTCACCGACGACAGCTTCGACGCCGAGCAGATATGGCACCAGCTCGAACTCCAGTCCAAGCCGCTGGTCCGGTCCGTCCGAAGGGACCTGAGGAAGTTCGAGGGGTTGGGGGGTGGGGGGATGAGAGAGCTCTTTGTTGGAGCAGCACCGGAGGAGGAGGAGGAGGAGGAGGAGGAGGAAAGGGAGGAGCTTGATGGTGAAGAGGAGGAGATGGAGAAAGAGGAAGAGGAAGAGGAAGAGGAAGAGAGTGGAGATGATGAGGAGGAGGAAGAGGAGGAGAAGGGAAAAGTTGGGGGAGGTGGACTTAATGATGGGTTTTTTGATACCAAGGTATTGGAGGATTTTATGAAGAAGGAAGAGGCGAGGGAGTATGGTGGAAAGGAGGAGGAGGTTGCAGAGGATGGAGAAGATGAGGATGATGAGGTGAGGTGTTCAATTACTGTCTGTTTCTCTTTGTTTTTTTTTTGGAAAAAAAAAGTTCTCTTGAAATGTTTGGTTCTTGTAGATTTTGAATAGAAGAATCCAAACGTCTTGGCTGCAAGATAAAATATCTTTAGTGTGGAAATATAATGGATTCTTTTGAGAATTTATCTATAATTTGAGGGAGAAATTTTCTTGTTGCTTTTGCACGAGTGTTTGGGAATCTAGGTGCTCATATTGTTGCTTAGGGATGTCATTTCAATGGCATGCTTTGTTAACATGGTACATGTTGGTTGTGTTCAAAACAAGGTATCTATGTCTTAGTAGGTTTTTTTGTTTGACAAGCCTTGACTATAGCTTAGTAGTTAGTATCTTTAAGGGGTTGGTAATAATTAATATGAGTCCTTCTGCATAGTCGTCTCCATCAAATGTTGTTTCTGTCATCAGCCTTCTCTACGGCTTAATTTTGTTTGCTTTTGGAACCTTAAATGCATGTGATTTTTAGTTAAATTTATCGAAAATGACATTTTATTTTTCATATTGACCTGAGCTTCATTCTTATGTTAGATATCCCCCTTTTCAATTTATCCGACATGATTTATCATTTTCCTCTTGTTCTTTAGTATTTTAATAGTCTGGACGTTTCTTACCCTATGACTTTCTTGATCATGAATCGATCTGCCAGATTGGGGAATTTGATGATGAAGAAAGTGGTGATGAAGCTGCATATGCCAGGTATTTCCTTCTCCTTGTTCCAGTCGAACACCTAGCATTTTGGTTATACTTTTTGTTGTTTTTTTGTTTTTTTTTTTTGTGGGGTGGGGGGTGGGGATGACATGACATTCCCTTTTTTTTTTTTCAAAATGTGTGTGCATTGCGCAGATGCACTTCACATGGATGCATCTTACGAATAATTTCCCGTGTATGAACATGAACGTTTTTGTATGTTTCTACGAGCCAAGAACTTGGATTTCAAGAGTGAAAAGAAAATATTTTGTGACGTTACCTAGCTGGAAAAATCCAATCTATATTCCTAAACATTGTTCAGTTCACATGTTTACTTATTTTATTTGTAATGATTATGTGTTTGATGATTCCTGCTGATAATGCCTAGTTTCTAAAAGTTTAGGGTATGAACATATTGAGGACATGACAATGGAATGATGTATGCAGATGGATATATGTAAACCATGGACATGACGCAAGGAAAATTTGAAGCCCATCTTTGTATATAGAATAAGAAAATTAGAAATAAGTGGAAAGTGGTATTAATATTGGGATAGTATTGTTGGGTTGTGGGCTTTATGACCTTACTCACATGGCCTAGCTCAGTCTAGGACCATATTTGAAACTACACCTTCGCACTTTTGATCTGTTTAGGCCTGGCCTGTAGACAACCCAGTTTAGTAGAGCCAGGTTTGGGTATGTATTTAGGTCATACTCGCCCAATCACTTAATTATTAACTAAATAGTAACTTATTTTTTAATATATTTTTTATTGAAGAACTTTTTGGATATTAAATTTCAACTTTGGGAAGTTAAATTAGACATTTAGGATGTTAAATTTGAAATTGATTGGGACATGTAGTGTGAGCATTTTGGAGTTTTTAGTGTGATACGTGAACATCACTAAGCTGAACCTATTTTTTTTAACACAATTTGAAATTGTGTGCACTTGTTAAAACATGATTTTTTGATTATTTGGTATTACTTGTTATATTATCTTTAATAGTTTAGGTCAATAAAGGATTTTTGCTAAAGCCGGACTGGGCTTGGCTAGACGTGGGCGCTAGCTATTAGGATACGACTTGACTCGCCTAGGATTATTCTCGGTCATGGGTCAGGCTTGGGTAAGACCTTTGCAAACTTTGGCCCAGTTGGGCTACGGCATCCATTGAGGTGCCTAAGTATTACGGTGTTTGAATGTGATTTTCCTTTTGAGGAGAATAAGTGTATATAATGAGAAATCCTGGTTTAGTTAAAAAGTGCAATAAGCGCCAGAATAAGTGTAAATATGTAGGTTAATACTAATTAGCTTATTTTGATAATATCTAATTTGGAACTTGTATAGATCATATTAAATATGTATTGTTTTTATATAAAAAAACACAACATAGATATACATGTATCGTAATAGCTTACAATAACTTGATGGGATAATTTTATTCCACCCCTTTGAAGAAAAAAATCTAGAATAAGAGTAAATCAGAATAGGAATTACTATTTCTATACAACCAAATGAATTAATAATTCTTACTCCAGATTTGTTCTAGGTCTAGGAGTTATTCTTGATCCAAAGAGAGGCTAAAAGTTTAGGATACAGTCATGATAAGGTCATAACAATGAAATACATGTATGCATATGAATAAATGTTATGGATTATATTTAGATGCAAGGCAGAAAGAAATATTGTAAACAAATATACAAGTGTTTAATTTCAAATTCTCTTTATACAACAATCGTATGTATAAGACAATACAACAACATGAATTATTATTGCTCCATTGACAAGAGGGGAGATGGAGAGAAGGGGCAAAAGGAAGTCTCAGCTTGTGTTATATATATCTTTTATTTAATTCATTTACTTTAATTGGATAATAAATGAACCATATAGTCCAAATAAAATGGGAAAAAATGTTTAGCTATGTGCATTGTGTGGTCAACTGTGTGCTGGTCGAAAATAAAAAGAGGACACTTGTGGCCATGTTCGAAACTTGTCCAAACATGTCATATCAAAAACATATCCAACATATCAAAAACTTGTGTTATAGAAGTGCCCATGCTTCCTAAATAACCATACTTGCTATCAAAAATTTTATTTGAGGAGTCTGAGTACCCTATATGGTCAAAAAGGCGATGTATAAGTTTCTGATTCACTTATCCAAACTGCATTAGTGTTCAGTTATTTTGCCTGAACATTTTCTTCAATTCAAATGTTGCTTCTAGATTTGAAGACTTCTATGGGAGAAATAAGAAAACGTCATCATCAAGCAAGGAGCAACAATCAACAAAGAAATCCAAGTTTAAAGATGATACTGAAGGGTGGGATTCACATGACAAACAAGAGGAATCTGTGGACAGATCCCAGGATTCTGAAACAGATAAAGAGCAAGAGGATGGCATGGAATTTGATGACCAGGTTTTCATTTTGATTCATATCTACTTAAATGCTTATAATAGGTGATGTTTTATTGACTACTTGATGTGGTTTTTGTTGCAGAATAATGAAACTCTTTCTACATTTGAAAGACAAAGCAAGAAGAACCAGTTTCAGATTGATCAAATTGAAAAGGAACTTGTGGCACCCAAGTCTTGGACCATGCTTGGAGAGGTTACTTATTGCTTGATTTTGGCTTTCCATTGAACTTTTTATCCTAGTTGGGAGCTAACAATTGTTCTTTGAATGTAATATTCTTTTCTGGTCCGTACAGATTACTGCTTCTAAAAGGCCAAAAAACAGTGCACTTGAAGTTGACCTCGATTTTCAGCACAATAGGGGACGCCCTACTCTTACAACAGAAGAAAACACAGCTTCTATAGAAGAATTGATCTTAAAGCGTATTCGTGAGGTGCACCATTTTTCTGTCTAATTGCATCTTGATGCTAATATAATTGTCTGAAATGCACATGGTGAAAATGGTGTCACTTTCAATTCTAAAGGATCATACCTGGTATGCTTTTCCAGATGTGCATGATTTTTGCATAGGAGAAAATCCTAGTCAAATTTAGTCAGAAATGGACCTGCCCTTTCGTAGTCAGCTTTTGATTGTTTAAACTGAACTCTCTGGAGCAGAAACAATAATTTAAAACCTGAAACTACAATTTCTTACTATGTTCTCATTTGAAATGTACATTTTCCTATTGCATGATTCCCTCCTTGAATAATTTTTTTTATAATACTTCAGCTTACTTTTCTTCTGCTTTTGAAGCAAGCATAGTCAATAACTATATATTCCCTGAACTGGCCTCACAATTCTAATGGGATTTCTTTTCAAGAAGTGGTAGGATACTTCATTTATTTATAAATGTCCTGCTGTACATGGATTCAAAGAAATTATTTTTAAATCGAGAAGGAAAAATACATAAAAGACCACACAAAGAGATAGCCAGAACTCCAAATCTCTTCGCCCCTGTTTGGATCTAGAATAACTCTTGAAGAATTAGTATTCCATGTGGTTTACTTATTTTAGAGTAGTTATTCCGTCAACTTATTCTAATGCATACATGTATACGGGATGTTTATTTTACTTATAAAAATAATACATATTTAATATAATGTTTACGTGTTTCAAATAATACATGTATTGTAATAATCAAATTGATTACTATTAATTTACATGTTTTTCACTTATTTCAATACTTATTTTAACCTTTCAACTAAACCAAAGTTTATCCTTATGCACACTAATTTACCGTAAAAAAGAAAATCACTTTCAAACAAAACAGTAATATTATCTTAATACTAACATGACTTTCTACTTATTCCTACTTTTCTTATTCTACATCCAAAGAGAGGCTTATAGAGTACCAAATCCTTTCCCAAAACTACAAGATCTCCCAACAATTGATGACCATCATGTCAGGAAAAGCTATGTCATTGTTGAAAAGCAAGCAATTACGTGCCAGCCATATCATCCAGCAGCCTCATGAGGAATGTGTCTCAACACCAGGTCTCATTTTATCTGAGCATCTTGTAGCTAAAAGGTCACACAAATCTAATACATGTACGCAAAATCCAATCTCAAATGCATCTTTATCTCCTAAGTGTGCACAAAAATTCCTCACCAATCTTATCTCACTCTAACTGGATTACTAGTATTTGATTCCCAATTTGTATTGGACAATGGAGTTCTAACTGTCTATTAAATCACCATATTATCTTAAAAAATGTTAATATTTAAAACACCACATACTTATGACTAGATTTGTTAGTTACCGCAATATCACACAATTACCATTCTCTGATATGTTATTACTAGTCAGAACGGATACAACATTATATCCAGGTTATTCTGGTTTTGATTTTGTTTATTCTCTGGTTTAGTATAGAAAATAGATACATAGTACTGATACTTGTATGATTATTTTGCAGGGAAATCTTGATGAAGTCCAAAGGGCAGCCATATTGCCTTCTAATGCACCAAAAGAGCTTAAAGAATTGGTCTGCATTCGTCTCGTGCAACTTATGGCTTATTTGCTGAAGAATTGAAAAGGCATTTTGTTTTACACCTACTTTGTATTGACTAAATGTTTCTGAAGATCCGAACGTCTGATAACTGCAGGATGAGAACAAGAGCCAGAAGGGGCTTGCTGAAATTTATGAGGTCTGTATTGCTTGTCAAGGTTGTCGTTACTTTTGCTTTTTATTGGTTTCTGAGGAAGCAACATCTAGTAACTGTAAACTTGCTTTCTTAACAAACAGGAAGAATATGCCCAGAAGACCGGCCTTGCCAGTGCTCCTTTAAGTTTGTCTGATGAGCAAAAGAAAGAGGTAAATTAGTGTAAAATGCTCTCTACAGGAGTTTGCAGAATATATCTGTTAGAGTAGATAGATCTTTATATGGATTATTGTGCTCTCTGTTTATGAGATTACTTGTAGGACAAGCATATGTACTCCTATATATATAAGAGATTGTATTTTCTTTTGAATTATGCAATACAATATTCTCTTTCTCTCTAACATAGTATCAAGAGCTTAAGGTTTTCAACAAAAAAAAGGAGAAGAAACCCACCCACATGGCGACCTTCTAATCTCACCACCGTCACCAACCTGTATCCCTGTTGGACTTTTGGTAGCTGTCTGGCTTCCTCTGCAGCACTGTTGGCCTTCCAACAACCATTTGCCCACCCTTGCAGCCTTGCTAGCCCTCCTGTAGTTGTTCACCCCTTCTTGGGCCTTCTCCAACCATCACAGGCCCTCTATGGCATTGATGGTTCATGAAGCCCATTGTCGAATGCTAATCATAGTATAAAGGGCTTACTTTGCCTTTATATGATGTGGAGATCTTTGTGTCATGTCTCCTGTCTCTCTGTCCGCACTTTGTCTGATTGCCTTTGTGGTTGTGATGACCTTTTCATCTTCTACCTCTTCTTACGACAGATGGCTATGCAATCTCAATGGTACGTCGATTAAGTTGAATGGTAAAAATTATCTTTAATGATCTAAATTCTATATGCTAGAGATATTATTGGATATATCTTATGTTATATGGGTTATTGGATATCCATGTATGAGGATATCATCTAGTCATACTTAATATATATGTAGACCTTCTCATAGTAATAAAATATATATTACCGTTCTCTTTAATCTCTTACATGGTACCCAGAGTAAGGTTTAGAAATCCTAGTTGCCACTCTTTCACCCGTCGCCATTGAAATACTGTAGCGACCTATTGGAGTTACTGGAATGTTGGTTGGAGTTATTGTAGCATCGTTGTTGTGTGTGTCCTTGGTGTGCTTTTATTTCCAGTCTGTGTGTTTGAATACGTGTTGTCTGATTTGTTGCTGTCGTTTTCTGTTTTGACCAATTTGTCGTTGATTTGCATTATTTGTTAAAGGTATAGTATCCTCGATGTTCTATGAGTTGTTTGTGAAGAATCTCAGTAGTACTTAGGTAAAAGTGAATGGCAACAATTACTTCTTGTGGTCTCAAGTATTTGAGACCTTCATTGGCGCCCATCGAAAGATTCGTCACCTCACACATGGCCCCTCAAATGTTATGAAATTGGTTTTCGATGATTGTGTTGTTATATACTAGCTCATAAACAGCATAGAGGAGAATGTTGCTTGCAAAATGGATTTAGGATACATTCTAACATTTATGAGATTTATGAGCAGTTGTGCATACTTTAGACAGAGAGATCGCTTAATTAAGGATCTGTATGTCTCTTTTCGTGCACTACTTGAGGAGTTAGAGGTCTATGGCCAATCTATTTAAGATGAATGAATATTGTGAGCAACTTGTTGTGACTATTTTTGTGATTGCATTTGATCATGTAATCTCATCTCAAATTCGTAGTCAGATTCTTGGAGTCAATAGTGTTCCATTACTTTCGTTCACTTTGTCACATATTCTAAGGACCTCCATTGGGACGCTTGTTCGAGTTTGTGATTAGTCTGTCATTGTTAGTACTACTCGTGGTCGGGGACATGGACGTGGCTGTGGTCATTCTACAGGAGGCGAACATGATACCCATTGGTGTGATCACTGTGGTCGGATTAATAACACTTTTGATAAGTATTGGGATAAGGTTGGTTGTCCTTAGTGGGTTTAGATTGTTTCCACAGAAATTGTTGATTAGACGTCTTTCTCCACAGTGATCATATCTTAGGTTGATTATGAGTAGTTCCTGTAGTTGCAAGTTACTTGGTCATTCGCTACTGCTCCACATGCTACTACTTTAAGTATTAGTGTCTTTTTGGCCTTTCGGGTTAGTTCATATGGTAGGTACTCGTAATTTGTTCACCTATCTTTATAGTTTATCTACATTTATTCTGTTACTTTCCCGCTAATCATTATCAATGGTCACCATTGTCTTGTGTCTAAGGAAGGGTTTATTCTTACCTCCTCATAAATTACTCTCGATAAAGTTGTGTTTAATTTTCTAGCTAACCTATTGTCTATTAGTGTCATTACAAAAGTCTTTTATTGTTTTGTGACTTTTTTTTCCTTTTATTGTATTTTTAAGGATCTACAAATGGAGAGAAGGATTGGTTTAGATTGTGAGTGTGATCATGGTATTTACTTGTTAGTTCATGATGAGATACTTGGTAGGTTGGCGTCTATGGTTATCACTTCAGAGTCGTTCCTTTTGTGACGTTGCCGTCTTGGTTATTTTTCTCATCTCGAATTCTAGCAAGCTCTACCTTGGATTTTTATTTAATTGTTATACGTGAGTCGTGTAAGTTAGGTAAGTACATCGTGTTATTTACAAGAATTTGTCTCTTACCAATACTCAAAGTCCATTTGAATTGGTCCATTGTGGTATTTGAGGCCTGTTCGTCTTCTGTTTGCGTTTGATGATTATTCTCGTGTTTATTAGGTGTATTTGCTTAATGATAGGATTCAAGTCTTGGACGTTGTTAAAAAGTTTTTTGTTGAAATAATAAATAATTTTTTGCTTCTCCAAAGGTTTTCTGTATTGATAATGCTTTGAAATTTGTTCAACGACCTTCAAAATTAGTGTGCATCTTTAGGTACTCTACGTTAAACCTCCTGTGCTTATACATTCCAACAAAATAGTGTAGTTGAAAGAAAATATAGAGACATTTTAGATGTAACTTGTACTATTTTGTTGCAGATGCGTGTTCTAAAATTCCTCTGGTCTAATGTGGTGTCTTTGTGGGGAAATTCATTTAAGAAGGTTGTGTCTTAATGTGGAGTTGTTTCATTTGCTCTTAAAGTGTTTCAATGTGTTGCCTTTGTTCTTTCTTGGCCTTGATAAGTTGTTACCTCGTTTCATTAAATGTATTTTTGTTGGTTATTCTTGTACTAAAAAAGGCTATCAGTGTTATTACTCTTCTACTCGGAGATATTTTGTTTCTATTAATGTTATCTTTTTAGAGTTTCGAGTTTATTTTGGTTCTGTTGATACCCCTTTTGATAGTGTACTCATTCCTTTTCCTGTTGCGGATAGACAACACTTGAAGATCGACCTATGGTGATAATACCACATTAGACTTGTCCTTTAAAGGTATATTGTTGTGGATAGCAGCCACATTAGTCATCCTTTGCTGAGCCTACTCACTCATCTATGGATCCACCCACATCTACCCTTGACTTATCTATTGTGCTATGGAAAGGTAAATGATCTCTTGCTTGTTAAATTTCCTTTTTTGTTTATTATGATCGTCTTACTCCTTCATCTCGTAGTTTTACGTTGTCCATTTCTTTTGAGTTTATTCTCAGGAACCACCAAGAAGTTCTTTGTTCCTATTGAAAGGCTGTTATAGACGATGAAATGTAGACGTTGTTACCACATGGCACGTGGGACCTAGTAGTTTGTCCTGTTGGAACCAACATAGTTAGTTGCATATGGGTCTATATGGGCTTGGCAGCGGGTCGGATTTGCTTATACCTAGACCTAGATCCATCTTTTTTCACGGATCTGGGTCTGGGTTCTAAAATCAGGACTCAAAATCACAGACTTAGATCCAGACTCATAAAGATAATGCATTTGGGTTTGGGTTTTGGGTTTGATGGATCCTCTAACTTATTTTTTTGAAGAAAGTATATTTTTAATTAAATTGAAAATGTTATAAATAAATGTGCTAAATAATTCTCAGTCAATAAGTATATAACAGCATATATGACAAATAATAGTATTTTCTGGAGAACTGTGCACATTGGTGAACATGCTAGTCTCACATGACTTTGTAGAACTATAATATGTTTTAAATATCTAATTGAAGATTCAATTTGTTGATCTTCGGTTTTGGTTCATTTCCATTCAACAGAACCAATAATACTTTTCTTTGTGAGAAAAGATTAAGTACAAGTGTTTAGTGTTAAGCATCTTGTCTTACGTTTAATATTGTTATGTATCGAGCTAAGTAACATCATCAAAAAAATATGTAAATCATGATGAATCATTTAAACAAAATAATGTACACCAATTAATATATTGTAGTTATGTGTCATTCTATATGGACCAATGGTGCTGATTTAATCGTCCAATTCACCTGATTAACTCTGAGTTTGTGATGGAAAGGGGAGGATCGAAGGAAGCAGTGGTCAATGGACGGGGGAAGTGGAGCCGACTAGTTGGGGGAGGCGGAGGAGGGAGATGGATAGGAGTGGGAATGGCTTGGCTTGTATCGTCAAATGAGAGGGGAGACAGACCGAAAAGGGAGGATTAGAGTCGCCAGTCGGGGGGAGGGAGGAGGCAGAGGAGGAAAATACACCGGAGGGGGGAGGATCGGAGCCGACTAGCCAGTGGAGGTGGAGGGAGACGATTAGAGTGGGGATCGTTAGACGCCATCGTCAAATGAGATAGGGTTTTGAGAGATTTAGAGAGAATACGATTGAGAATAGAAGTAATGAAGTATATATATATAATGGAAATATTATATATTAATCTTTATATTTTAACTTATAATATATTATTTATACATCGAGTCCAGAGGTTTGGGTATTTTTAGATCTAGACCCTACCTAGTAAATGGATAGTCTTGTGGGTTTGGATCCACAGGTCCATGGGTATGATTTTCAGGACCTGACCCGTACTTTATTGAATCAGTCTCGTACTTTATGGGTCAAGACCCACAGGTCTTGGGTCTAGACTCGACTCATTGCCAATCTTGGGTCTATACAATCAAGTATAAATCCAATGGATTTGTGGATAGATATAAAGCTTAGTTAGTAGCACGAAGTTTCACATAGACCTTTGGGATTCATTATGTTGTGACTTTTTCTCCTGTGGCTTGCTTAAATTCTATGTGTGTTGCTATATATTGCTATCAACCAGTCATGGGATATGCATCAATTGATTGTAAAAAATGCTTTTCTCTTTAGTGACTTGACGGAATTGGTATTCATGGAGCAATCTTCTTGTTATGTTGCTAGGGGAGAATCGTGTCAATCTACTTTGATAGGTTATTTATAGTCTAAAGTCTATAAGTATAGTTTGAAAAATTTAGTAACATTGGCACAGGATATGGGTTCCAAAGATGCATTGTGATTACTTTGTATTCATCAAGAAATTAGTTGGTAGTTGTGTACTTTTGGTTGTGTATGTGGATGACATTATCTTGACAGAGAGTGACTGCAAGCATCAGTGAGACAAAGGAGTATCGAGAAAGGCATCTTATAATCAAAGATATGGGTAATCTAGATGTTTTCTCGGAATTGAGTTTGCTTATGGTAGGAATAGAATGGTCTTGTATTGGAGGAAGTATGCTCTTGATTCTCTACAAGAAATGGGTCTCTTTAGGTGTAAATCAGAAAGTACTTTTATCAACCATAACTCAGTTTTTTGGGATGACTCTTCAGAGGTATATGAGAATGTAGGATGACTCTTCAGAGGTATATAAGGATGTAGGTCGATATCGACAACGGATCAAGAAGTTGACCTATTTGACAATTACTTGACTAGATATTTCTTATGTAGTAGGTTTTTTTAGTCAGTTTCTATATGAGCCTTAGATTGTCCATTGGTAAGATGCACTGTGTATTAGCTTATATCAAAGACTTTCCTTACAAGAGTTTAATCTACAAAAAGAATGGACATTTGGAAGTATAAGCTTATTTAAATGTAAGCTATGCAGGTGACAAAGGAGATAGAAAGTCAACCTTATTGTATTGTATATACGTAGAAGGCAATCTAGTTGCTTGAAGTAAAAAATAAAATGTTGTCTTTAGATCTAGTGTAGAAGTAGAGTACCGCTTGATGACATAAATAGCTTACAAGTTGATGTCGTTCAGGTCTTTGTTAGTGGAGCTTTGTTTTGTTGTGAAGACTTTTATGTCTATGCATTATGATAATTAAGTAGCAATTTTCATTGTTAACAATCTAACCTTTCATGATTGATTGCCATTATGTGTGTGATATTATGATGAAAGGGATCATTACCACTCCCTACACGTCGTCTTTTGAATAGTTTGTGGACATATTCACAAAAGGATTAGGTGTTGGGTTGTTTGTGTCTGTTTATGATAAACTGGGTATGACTAATATATATGCTCCAACTTGAGTAAAAGTGTTAGAGATATTATTGGATATATCTTATGTTATATGGGTGTTATATGGGTTATTGGATATCCATGTATTAGGATACCATCTATTCATATCTATATATATGTAATTCCTCTCCTAGTAATAAAATATACATTATTATTCTCTTTAATCTCTAGTACTTTTTAAGTTTTTCTTGGTGCTCATAGAAAGATTTGCTACATTACTATTGATTCTCCAGATATGAAGGATCCACTATATGATGAATGGTTTGTAAATAACTGTGGAGTTGTTTTTTATTTAGCAAATAGTATGGATGAATAGATTGCCCGTTGTGTGCTCATGTTTACTCTAGTCAAGAAAATATTGAACATCTTGAAGAGTACTTATGGTCATGAAAAGAACATATCTTATGTGGTTGAAATTTATGAGTAGTGCCTCCTATATTCGTGGATAGAATAGTATGGAGGGTACTTATGGCCAAGTCAAGTTTCTCTTAGCCTTAAAACCCGAATTTGCTTCTCAAAATCGTGGACAGATTCTTGGTGGTAATATTGTTCCTTCATTGTCTACTGTATTTTCTCGTGTCTTGAGGATTTCCACTAGTACTTCCATTGTTCACATTGATTCCTTCGTTTTTGTTAATTATGGACGTGGATGGGGTTGTGGTCGTGGAATTGGTAGTGGAACCGAGAAATGTGTACATTGCAGTCGGACCAATCATGTTTTTTGAGAAATGCTGGGAGAAGTTTGGGAAATCTGCTTGAGTCCAGAATGTTACCATCGATAGTACACTTGAGGATGTAGATTCTTTAGAGAGTTTCTATTCCACAGACAAGAGTACGAAAGGTTCTTTTAGTTCTAGGCTAGTTAGTTTTCTGCCATTACTTTTCATGCCACCACAACAAGTACATATTCATTACTAGCCTCTAAAGATAGTTCCTAGATCATTGATTCAAGAGCCTCCAACCACATGTTAAGTTTTCACACTTTTTTTTTACTTGCCTTTGTTGTCTCGTACCACATCTGTCTCTATTGTCAATGGTGCAGGGTTGTTCAGGCCTCTTTGAAATTGCTTCTTGAAAATGTTCTTGATGTTCCAAATTTTCATGTCAATTTGCTTTCAATTAGTACTATCACTAAAGCCTTGTACTGCAAAGTAACCTTCTTTCCTTATCATTCTGTCTTTCTACTTGGTTTAGGGTGTGAAGTTGGTCGTAGACTCTACTTGTTGGTTTGTGATAATATTCTTGTGGGCCTTCGGTGTTTTATTTCTAAACTTGAGTCATTTATTCTATGGCATTATCGTCTGGTTCATCTCTGTTATAGTAAGCTTCAACATGTATTGTCATGACTGTCTTCTGTGACCTTTGAGTGTGAATTCTATCAGTTAGGAAAAGTATCATCGTGTTTTTATTATCTGTGTGTCCTTTGTTTCTAGGTTTTGTTATTACATTATGTTTATTGATGATTACTCTCGTGTCTCGTTGGTCTACTTGCTCAAAGATAAGGCTCATGTACATGATGTAACCAAGGAAATTTTCAAAGAAAAAAAAAAATTCTAATTTTCTGATTCTACTTGCTTAATCTTTAGATTATGTTCAATATGAGATTACTGAGTTTTGTGCTTTATTAGATATCTTACATCAAACTTCCTGTCCACTGCACTCTTAAAATGAATGTCTTAAAATCTTTTTGGTCTGATGTATTCTTACTGCATCTTTATCTTATCAATAGGTTGTGTTTTGCTGTTCTTTTGGAGACATTCTTCTTCGTTGCTTGTGCCTTAATGACACTCTTTTTCATCTCCCTGTATGGATATTTAGTTGTATTTGTTATGCTCATAATCTCTCTCATCTTACCTTTTTTTGAGTAGTCCTCCCTTAATAAGGCACCAGTGCATGCATCTGCACTTGATCCAGTTCCTCTTCCTCTCGTCAGCCCAGAGTTGGTTGATACGACTATCCTTGTTGTTCCTTTAGTTTTTTTACCTTTTATAGGTGTACACTCGTCGCAATTGGGGAGGTCTATCAAATTCATTATCAGCTGATACTACTTCTACGTCTACAGATTTGTTGTCCACTGATCTTGACATTTTTAGTCTTTTGTTGGAGTAAGCGATCTGTAACTGTTTATCTTATTTCACATTTTATTTTCTTATGATCATCTTTGCATTCTTTTTTGCTTCTTTGCTTTGTCCGTTTCTTTTGTGTCTTTTCCAAGGAACTACTTAGAGGCTTTACAAATCATGTACTGGAAAATTGCTATGAATGTGGAGGTTCAGGCATTACAAAACTCTTGGGATCTTATCTCTCATCCTCAAGATTCTACAGTTGTTGGATGTAGATGAGTATTTATTGTCAAAGACCAATCAAATGACTTTATTGATAGATACAAAGCATGACTGATAGTTAAAGACTTTATACATACATTTGGTGTTGACTATGTAGAGACTTTTTTCCTTATTGTTCGTCTCAATTTTATTAAGGTTCTCTTATCTCTTTCCATTAACCAGGTTTAGGAACTTCATCAATACAATTTAAAAAATGCCATTCCTTCGGAGACTTAGAGGAGTAGGTACTCATGGAATAAATTCTAGGGTATGTTACTCAAGGAGAAAATATGATGTGTAAACTTAGAAAGGCAATTTATGACCTTAAATAGAGTTCCAACGCTTGATTTAACAAGTTTAGTTAGATTTTTATGGGAGTCGGTTTTGACCGTTATGCAGTAGATCACTTTGTTTTCATAAAAAATAGCAATGAAGGTAGTGTCATTTTTGTTGTTTATGTTGATGACATCTTTTTGATTGACAATGATACTATTGGCATTGCAGAAATTAAGGACTTGAGAAACCATTTTGCTATTAAAGACATGGACAAACCAAAGTACTATCGTGAAATAGAGTTTGCCTATGGAAAAAGAAAGATGGTATTTTTACAGAGGAAGTATGTCCTTGACTTACTTTAGGAGGTAAGGTGTATTGGGATGCAAACTGTAGGATATATCTATAGATCCCAATCCAGGGATGACATTTAAGAGCTTGTTATATGGATGTAGGGAGATATCGAAGGGTGATTGGCAAGTTTATTGTAAACAATCTTTATTGGCAAGCTTATTACTATTCTAGATGTCAATGCTTTGTGATAATTAAAATGTCAATTTTAGTACAAGTAATCTAACTTTAACATATTCAGGTGGATTGTCATTATGTGAGACATTGTGACAAAAGAGATTATATTTAATCTTTATACTTCTTTTGAGCAACTTGTTGATATTTTTACAAAAGGATTAATGATTACTGTTTCTGAGTTCTTTTGTGACAAGCTGGGCATGTTATATATATATGTTCCAACTTGAGAGAGAGTGTTAGAGTAGATGGATTATTGTACTATCCGTTTATGAGGTTACTTGTAGGACATGTGTACTCTTATATATATATTATATATATATAGGAGTTTGTATTCTCTTTAAGAGTATGCAATACAATATTTTCTTTCTCCTTAACAATATCTATTATAAAGTAAATTTGGTTTATTATGTATTAGACCTTCAATGTATAATATTATTGTTGAATATGGACATTCAATTTAAAATCAATTTGCTATGAGTGAAAGGATCCATTTATATATAACCATAAGTTTAGTCTTTACTTTTTTGAACCTAAAATTATTCAACAGTTACTTTTGACTTGTGGCCTACTTTATGTTTAACAAGTGTCTCTTTTAAACGTAAGTAGATGTGTGTGGAAATGGGTTTCTTTTGGCTCAAATATTATGTTGAAATATAGACATCCAATGCAAAATCAATTAACTATGAGTAGAAGAATCTATTTATATATAATCACAAGTTTAGTAGTCATTTTTTCCAACACAAGACTATTTCAACAATTATCTTTGTTAGTGTGTGTTAATAGGTTAATGGATTGTGTGTGTTATATGGATTTATTCTCTTATAATCCATTATATATATGTAATCTCATTCTAATCTTTATTCTATTATCTCTTTCCTCGACACAACATGGTACTAGAGTTACACTAAATAACCTTAGTTGCCACAAGAGACAATGTCGGGTAGAATCACCGCTTGTCGCAAGTCATCACCCATTTCCAAGCCATTTTCAGTTGTTTCCATGCCGTTAGCCACCGACAATGGCTCCTTATCTCCCTTTGTCGTGCTTCTAGCAGCCTTCAGCTGATGGCCAGCAGGTCAAGGGCCACTTCCAGCCCTTGTTGTCTCCACTACTGTCGGTTGGCCTGATCAGCCGGTTTGGGCACATGTTCTAAGGTAGTTGCCAATTTTTGTAGCCATCGTTGGTTGTCCATGTTCTAATGGTTGCTAGTAGATGTGTAAAATCCTATCTCTCCTAGGGCAACAGGTGTATGTCTTAAGTTTCAGTGTTTTGTGAGGTCCTTTATAGTCTATATCGACCTCTCCTACCCTTACAAGTCAGCTTTTCTCTACAGATCAGACCTGTCAGATCTGTATATATGGCATTTTCTCATGATTGGTGGCTCATAGGCTTTGTTGTTACATTAATCTAAGTTGCCAAGGAAAAATTATTTGTTATGGACTCTAGTTTTCAAGACATTCCTTGACGTCTATCGAAAAATATGACACATCACACATCATTCATCTGATGTTAAGGATGTTATTTATGAGAATTGACTTGTTGATGACTATGTTATTATTTCCTGGTTGGTGAATAATATGGAGGAAGGCATTGTTTGCTTGGATATGGTGTTAAAGCCTGCGAAGAAGATTTAGGTCACTTTTTGCAGTACGAATGGAAATGATAAGAACATTGTCAGGGTTTGTGAGATTTATAGGCAGTTATTCACACACAAGTAAGGGAATCGTTTCATACAAGATTTTTACAACATTTTGAGATCCTTGTTAGATGAGTTGGAGGTGTATTAGCCTTTTGCTGTTGACATCTTTAAGTTGGGAGTATAGAGAGGAGTTGGCAGTGGCGATTTTAGTTGGCCTACAGTTTGATCTTGTCAGTCAGATTAGAGGACGAACATTTGGTGTCAATTTTGTTCCTATCTTTCAGTTGACCTTCTCACAAGTTCTACATGTCTCTACAGGTACTTCAACTCCCTCTATTGTTTCAAATCTATTGGTGATGGCGTCACCGACGTGAGGACGTGGCACTCAAGCTACCTGTGGACGTGAACATGGGCATGACGTATGCAAGTGCGAGCATTGTGGTCGTAGCAATTACACTTCTGATAGATGTTTGGACAAGTTTGGATGGCATTCTTTAGCATATCTTGCATTATCGAAGTCACCTACTTTAGATTCCTCTTCTTAAACTATAACCATTTCCCATATGGAGTATAATTAGTTCCTTCATATGCGAGTCATTTAGTCTAATGTGATTGTCTCCCAAGTTACTATTTTAGGTCAACATGTTTTGTTTACTTCCAGGGATAGTGATTGGATTGTAGACTCAAGAGTCTCTTCCCACATGGCAGGTTTTTGAGATCTTTTCACCCAACTTTCTAAGTTATTATATATTAGTTTTGTTTCCATGGTTGATAATTGGAGTTGCTCAGTAGTAAGGGAAAGAGTAGTTCATGATTGTTCTCACATCACACTTGAAAAAGCCCTTTTTGTTTGGATTTCCTAGTTAATTTACTTTTCATCAGTGATCACCAAATAATTACATTATTTTGTAACCTTTTACCTTTTTTATTTTAATTTTCAAGATTTGTAGATGAAGAGGAGGATTGGTTTAGGCTGTAAGCAAGGTCACAGTGCGTACTTGTTCGCGATAATATTCCACGAGGACTTGTTCTTGCTATTTCAACGGTTAACTCTTTCTTTTTATAGCATTATCATTTAAGGCATTCATCACTTCGTCGCCTTCAAGTTATTCCATGGATAACTTTAGAGTTGTTTGTTTGTGAGTCGTGTTTGTTGGGTAAGCAATATCGTGTTACTTGCAGGCGTCAGTCTTTATCTTTGAGTTAGAGTCTTTTTGATTTAGTTCATTGTGATATGTAGGGATCTTTAGGGATTTGCTTGTGATTCGTCTATTCCAGGTTTCGGTATTACGTTGATTTTGTTAATTACCTTTCTCGTGTATCTTGGGTTTACCTTTTGAAGAATAGACAATATGTGTTTGATGTTATTAAATTTTTTTTTTACAGAAATTATGAATCAATTTTTTTTTCTTACCCAAGGTTTTCATACTGACAATGCATTATAATTTTTACAAATCCATCTTCAAGACTACTGTACTTTTAGGAGAATCTTGTATCAAATCTTTTGTGCACATACTTTTCAACAAAATAGTATTGTCAAATACATACATCTTCATAATTTGAATGTGACACGTACTATTATGTTTGAAAAGTAAGTTCCTAAGTATTTGTGATCTGTGCTCACTGTCGTGCATTTAATTAATCGTATGCCTTTTATTCCTCTTTGGGGGGAGATTTTACTAAGAAGATTGTGTCCCAATTAGGAGTTATTTGCTTTTCCACTCAAGGTATTTAGTTGTGTTGTCTTTGTCCAAATCACACACCTAGATTTGATAAACTCACTCTTAGGGTTTTAAAATGTGCCTTTGTTGGATATTCTAGGACTCAAAAAGAATATCAGTGTTTTTACTCATTTACTTGTCAATATGTTGTTTCCATTGATGTTACTTTCCTTGAGTCTAAATCGTTTTTTGAGGTTACATAACATGTTGTTGATTTCGTTTCTCTTTCTCCGTCAATTCCTGTTAGTCCCACACAAAATGATAGATTAGTGCTAGTTGAACAATAAGTATCAAAATCATTGTAGGTATATCATTGTTGTCAATAGTTACTTGTGCTTCCTTCGATTGAAACTGCTCCAAATTCAACGTCTATGGATTCCATTTACTCCGACCTCCTATAGTCTTGCGTCAGGGTAGTCGTTCTACTACAGTTCGTCTTATATCTATATTTGTTACTTATGACAAATTTCACCCCTCCTTTTGTTACTGTTTTAGTTATTTCTACTGAGTCTATTCTAAAGCACTACCAAGAAGCTCTTTATTTTCCTCATTGGAAATCTACCGTGGATGAAGAAATGCAAGTATTAATATTCCGAGGGACATGGAAACTTATGAGTCATCTTGAAAGAACAAGGGTAGTTTACTATAAGTGGGTGTTCACAATGAAATGCAAAGCAAATGGTTCCGTTGAGTGGTACAAAGTTTGTTTGGTGGCACGAGATTTTATATAGATTTATGGTGTTGACTATGTAGAGACGTTCTTATGGTACGTCTCAATTCTATCTGGATTCTTTTATCCATGGTTATCAATCAGTCATGGTCTTTACATCAGTTGAATGTAAAGAATGCTTTTCTGTATGGAGATCTGTCTAAGCTGGATTAAATGGAGTAATCTCTTGGGTTTGTTGCTCACGGGCAGATCTACATTTGTTTACTTCGAAAGGCAATAAATAGACTGAAGCAAAGTCCGTGAGCATAGTTTTAGAAGTTTAGTCAAGTTATGTTGGACAATGGTTTTAAACATTGTGCTGTTGATTATTCAGTTTTTATAAAGTACAATTGGTTATGTATTGTAGGCAGTCTATATAGATGATATCCTCTTGACAGGTAGTAATACTATAGGGATTGCAAAGATGAAGGAATATTTGTCTACATTTTTTATCACCAAGGAAATAGACAAACCGAAGTATTTTCTTGGGATTGAATTTGTATATAGCAAAGGTAAGATGGCTTTTTCTTAAAGGAAGTATGTTCTAGATTTACTACGTGAGGCTGGACTTTTAGGATACAAACCAGAAAGTATGCCTATAGAGTAGAATCCTTCCTTTTGGGATAAGTCATCTGTGTTATTGGAGGAAATTGATAGGTACAAACATTTTGATAGGCAAGTTGATCTATTTGATTGTTACTCGGCCTGATATTTCATTTGTAGTAGAGTTTTTGAGTTAATTTATTTGTAAGCTCAGATAAGTGCATTGGTAGGAGACTTTTCGTGTACTTGCCTACATCAAGAGCACACCTAGGAAAGACTTGATTTACAAAAAACTTGGGCACTTGCAAATTAAAGCCTTTTTAGACTTTAGCTATGCAAATGATCGTGAAGATAGGAAATCTACATCAAGTTATTGCACCTATGTAAGTGGTAACTTGGTCGTATGGAAAGGCAATATGCAAAATGTCGTTTCACGATCTTACTGTAGAAGCAGAATACAGAGTTATGGTTTCGACAGGTTGCGACTTGCGAGATGATATAGTTACGTTCGTTACTGACAGAGTTTGGTGTTCATGTTGATCTTCTCATGGTCATGCATTGTGACAATCAGACAACGATATTCATTGCTAACAATCTTATCTTTTATGCGAGAACAATACATATAGAGGTAGATTGTTATTACATTAGAGACATGGTGTTTTCTGGTCATATTAGTACTCTTTACACTCAGCTTTTCGAGTAGTAGTTGATATCTTCACAAAAGGAACTTTTTGTTGAGATCTTTGATGGCTTGTGTAACAAGTTGAGTATGCTTGTGGAGAGTGTAAATGTTATATTTAGTGTGTAGTGGGTTAATGAATCTTATGTGTTATATAGATCTTATTCTCTTATAATCCACTATATATATATATGTAATTTCCTTTTAATTTTTATTCTCTCAACACAACAATCTTCACTGGGAACGAGGGGTGGGGGAATGGGGAGGAGGATGCAGCATTTTATGATTTAGAAAAAAAATTCTAAGGCATAGAAATGTCAGCACGTTATGATAAACCAACATGATGAAAGATAGCTCCGTACTCGTTTGTCATGATGATTGATTATTGTTAATTCAAACATGAGGACAATTCTAGTTTACTGCGTCCAATTCGTTCTTGTTATTGACATCTGTTTTCTTGACCACTTGTTCAGCTTTGGCAATGAAGTGTCACTGTTTGAATTAAAATGACTGGTCCTTTCTTTGTCTAGGCGGATGCGTTATTCAAGAAGCTTTGTTTCAAGTTGGATGCTTTGTCTCACTTCCATTTCACACCGAAGCCAGTACGTACTCCTTAAACCTGCATGTTGCTTGTAACCTCTGTAATTCTACTTGTGTTGATCCATGATTGGCCTGTTAGGTTATCGAGGACATGTCTATACATGCAAATATTCCTGCTCTAGCAATGGAAGAGGTAAAGAAAAGTTACATTTCATAAACATCACATTCTATTATATATTTTTGGATGCATGCAAATTTTCGTACTGCTTATACACACTTATTCCCTACATGGCAGATTGCACCTTTGGCAGTCTCAGATGCAGCTATGCTTGCACCAGAGGAGGTCTTTACTGGTAAAGGTGATATTAAGGAAGACACAGAGCTGACCAAAGCAGACCGAAAGCGTAGGAGAGCAAAGAAAAAGAGGAAGTTCAAAGGTGATCAAGAACCCTCTTCTGTATTCTCAGCTTGTTTTTCATATGTTGGAGTTCCCCTAGCCTTCCTTTTGAGACAATTTCATGACGTCAATTCATTCCTAGAAAAAAATTTATAGGGTTTATTTAGCTAGTGATTAATAGAACAAGACATTGCTTTGGTATGCTTAGATTCTTTTACAATTTCAGATTCTTTGGTATGATCTTGTTTGGTTTTGTAGATAAATTAAAATTTCAAGTTTCTCGTATTTGTTTTTCTTGTTCTCAAATTAAAAAAAGATACAAAATCAAAAAATAATATACGTCAATCATTTGTTTGTTTGTCTGTCTTGTCAATTGCCATTAATCTTTTCATCTTAACTTTTTCATTCTCATGAAATGTTCATCTTTTCTATCTATATTTTCTGTTTCAGTGGAATCGGAAAAAAGAGCAGCAAAGAAAGCACGAGAAAGCAAACCGAAGGAGTTATCTTAGTGGAAATTGCAGTTCTCCAATTGTCTTCAAATACATCAAAATTTCCTTTTTCTAAGCCCTATTCTTTGTTCATGAAATTAGGTACATAAACCTCTAAAGGTGAGAAAATTTTGTAGAAGAGTTTCTGTTATCGAACTGTTCATCGTAAGGAATCTAAGAGAACTCACCCCCAAAAGCTATTGAGGGGGAAGAATCTAGTCTAATAATCATACATCAGTTGCTCATACAATCGATTTGGGACTATTTTTCCCCCATAAGGTCTCAAGTATTGCACAATTTCAATAAACAAACTAAGGTGAGCATGGATGAGATAAGGACAGAGACAGCGGTCCCCTTTTTTTGGAGAGATTACATGGCTTGATAATTTTCATTGCTGTAATTATTTTGATAGATCTAAAAATGTTGTTAAAAGTAACTTACGAAATCTGTATTTGTAGCCTTCTCACGAAACAAAAATCATCTTTCGGCTTTGATCAGTTACTTGAATAGTTTATTCAGGGCTCAGGAGTAAGGGTGTATGTAGATTTGGGTTGATGTAAAAATTGAATCAGTTCTACTTGTGTGGGTTGGGTTGAGTTGAATTTTTTTTATCATGGATTGGATATAAGAAAGAAAAATCTAGATTTGAACTTTTTAAGTTGAGTATGGATTTTAAGTATGAGTTATCTGTTCTAAACTTAAAGGTATATAAATATATAATATTTTATTATTTATATTTATAAATATATATTATATATATAATTTTTTATTTATGAAAGTGAAACATTAATCTTGGGAATCTGACATTAACCCTAATTTTCTTATTATTATTTTCTTCATAATTGTTCTATATGTTTATGGTTTATAATTAATAGTACTAAAGCAATTTTTTTAGAAACTAATGTTAAGGGATTGATCCATGATTTATATATGATCACTAATGAATATTAATTAGATGATCATTGAATTTTTGCACTTGTATTCATTTAGTAAATTAGTTCATTTTTCTTTATATTTTTGAGGTTTTTAAAAAAATATGTTGCAAGTTTGTGCTCATAGGGTTCTACTTTTAGTTCAAATTTCTGCATTTCATGGAACTAAAGGAGCGTTAAGTGTGACTATCTTATTTATCTTTGTGGATAATTGTTTTTAAATGTCTATTTTAACAGTGAAATTCCATATTAATTCTATCTTCATGGTTATAATATTCAATCTGTATTAATTTTGATTGTATAGTTAGCTTACAAGTAGTATTAAACACTTCTTTTTTTATTTCTCATGTTTGTTATTTGTATATATTTTATCGACAATATTAGTAGAGTTATTTTTGTTTGTTAAGTAATTATACTTTTATTAGTTATTTTTGGATCAATAAATCATGAATTATCTTCTAATTTTTGCAATCTTCTGGTCCTCTAGTTACGTAAACATTTTTCTTTTATACTCTTGGAAAAAATTGTTATTAGATAGTTACGCAACATTAATGTGTCACATGTCAGTTTTTCTGATCTATGATAATAGATGAGCTTGTTATTATTTTTTTGTAATTAATAATGGACAAGTTCGTCTTTTTTATGTAAAATTCAGGTGTTATAAAATTCGAGAATCGATTTGATCTAACTTGAAATTCATGAGTTGGATTGGGTTGGGTTTGGACTGGGTATGGATTGGATATAGGTTTAAAATTATCTAAATTAAATAATATGGATTGTGTCATAGGTTCATCTTTAATCCAATTTGATGCATGTACACCTCTACTTAGGAGTATGTAGGTTTATAAAAAATATGTAAAATGTTTTCTTCACATTACTCTCAGTTAAGAGGGTTAGCCCAAGGAATTTCTCATTGAACCAAGGATTATCTTCTTATAAGGCCGGTTGTGCCGCTTTGATTAATTGGAATATGTGTTCTCTTTTTTCTTTTCATCACTTTTGTCCTTGAAAAGATTTGAAGGGATTTTTTTTGGGAGGTTTAAAGATTATAATTGTTATCTTTATTTGTAAGCTTCGGATCTAAAAGAAAGAAATCTTGATTGGGATCTCTACATTAATACCGTCACAGCCTACCTTGCTCCTTCAGTTTGGTGAAGTTGAAAGGTAGAATGCTTTCTTTTACATGAATGCAAATTATTTGATGATTGATCGGTAGCCTTTATTTGAATATAGAATAATGAAAATAAGAATAAGTAAGAAGTGTTAGTAGTATTTAGATAGTATTGTTATTTAATTTGAAAGTGATGTGTTTTTGACAGGTGAATAGATATGTATAAAGAGAGTTTGATTTAAGTAAAAAATAGTATAAGTATTATAATAAGTGTTGGAATAAGTGAAAAATATGTAGATTATAATAATTAATTAGATTAATAAGGTATATATATATATATATCTAATTAAAAGTATGTATATATTTTATTATATATTTTTTAATTTTAATAAAAAAAAATAAACATAGTGTATAGATGCATGTATCAGAATTAACTTGGTGGAATAATTATATTTCATATTTTTGGTAGAGTAGTTATTTTGGAATAAGTAAATTAGAATAATATTTTTTTTGAGTTTATTTTGATTTTATGCTATTAAATGAAGTATTAATTTCTATTTTAAACTTATTTTAAGTGTTATTGTTGGAACCAAAGAGTACAGAGTGATTGGCCACCTTAACTTCTTGGTTGTAGTTTGCTTGGTCGTCGATGTAATTAAGGGTGGATTCGGTTTGATTTAGTTCAATTTGATTAAAATCATAAATTAAACTATAAGGATGGGTTTGAATAATTTTCAAATTGGATCGGGTCATTTTACCTATCGAAATAGAATCAAGCTAAACTACTCAACATTGATTTGGTTTGGTTTGATTTATGGTTTAATCATTTGATAAAATATATAGAAATAATAAGATGTTACATTTCTTTTCTCATTTTTATTATATATTATGTCAAAAAGTAAAACATGATACAAACGTTAAAATGTTGAAAGTAAATCCAGTTCATAAACAATAATTCCTTTTTCTTTGAACAAAATATAAAATTTCACTAGAAAAACAACTGTTCTTGCTATAATATTAAATTATTTGATGAAATTCTAAAGTTATAATTAAATATTAAATTATTAATGTAACTAGTCACACCACAATAATAGTAGAAAAATGTTATAGATCGTATAATCTGAAATCAAGCACAATGAAAGATCAATCACAACCAATCAATCACAACTAAACATAAAAATTGAAAGAATAAAAAGGAATAATAGTTAACCTAGTGAGAGAATAAGTTCACGACCTTCTACCTCCTCGTGGCATTGCTTCGTTAGATTTTCATCCATTGTGGAAAATTTCCTATTATTACTTGGTAGAGTGGAAAGAATCAGTAAACGAAGAATCGATTATTTGGTTAGACACATGGAGTTAACTAAACCCTTTATTCGAACAAATGTAGGAGAAAACAGTCATTTACATATATAATCTATTAGTTGGTTCGATTTAGTTGGATCAATTTTAGAATTATAAGTTAAATCATATGTTTCGATTTAAAAGTATTTTAAATTTAAAAAATTAAATTGACTAATAAAAGTAATTTGATTCGATTCGTTGGATTCCTAAACAAATCATTCTCTGATTCTCTCATTTAATTCTGGGCGGGAGGTTCTGTCTCGTATAAAGAGCCCAAAACAGCACGAACGTACAATTGGATACGAAACTGGCAGACACAGCAGTGGCCAGTGGTTGCTGTGAGTTACGTCAGAAGATTGTCTTTATGCGTGATCTCACGGTTCAGATTTCACGTGGTGAACGTACCCTTTTCTTACAGTGAAAGGCAAATCAGCATTGGCATTGCCCATTTCCAATTGGCAGACAGATTGTACATGTCACCCTGTCTCTCGTCTAAACCGTAAGCTGAAATTTTTTTTATTTTAAACTATTCTCTTTTACCGAGAGAGAAATCTTTTAAATAAATAAGATTTTTTTTTGAAATCGGTAAATAAATAAATAAGGTACTTGGAAAACAAGTTTTTAGCCAACGTGGCCGTAGGTACTTTTTTTTTTTATTATTTCTTATACATATCTTTTAAATTTCATCTTATAAATTAGATTATTATATTACATAGGATACCTATTTAAATTTTTATTATCATTCAATAGTTCAAATCTCTTCGCCTAATGATTCTAAGATATAGTAATTTTTAGTAAATTTTAACTATTAAAATTAAATTATTTAATTAATGATAAAATATATTTCAAAAATTCTAAAATTTAATCGTATTGTAGTCTAAAAGACTACATTTTTTGCTTTCTAAATTTCTTATGTCAAATATGGAAAATAGGTCATGACCAAAGGTGACCCATCACACTAAGAATACAAGGCTTTAGTCATGTCCAAATGTCATCCCTAAACCTTAAAAAACCGTAGCTACGACTTTTAACTGTGGCGAAGTCTGTGGTTAAAAGTTCCGTATCTAATTTTTACCATCGCTTAAGCTAACTGTGGTTAATTTAACTACGATTTTCATCCATGGCTAATCCATGGTAATGAAGGTATTCTTGTCGCAGCAAGATGCATGGTCATATCATGGCTAATTTGACCATGGTATTTTTTCGTGGCTATCGAATCTATTTCTTTTTCATAAATTTCATGTCTAACATCGTGACAAAGGTCGTGGTGAAAATTAACCACCACTTTAACTATGACTATTGTTTTGGTACAATTCTAGAATGTAATATAATTTATTTTCTCCATTTTATCTTTATTATAATATAAAAATTAACTAAATTATTTTCAAAATAAGGATCATATACTAATTTAACAACAAATTCCAAATTTACCAAAGTAAAATATATTAATTCTATAATCTAGTACATTATATTCTCATATTAAGATATAAGTTACAAAAGTATTTCTAAAAGAAAATATAATTGTGGCCATGCCGACAAAGGGGGACCGCACCCACATGCGATTGGGACTGCACTGGGATCGGTAGGGCCACGGTAGATTCAGTGAATCCGAGGACGGGAAAACGACTCAAAAACACTGGAAAAGAAACAATAGAAAGATAAAGCAGGGAGTCACCACCTAGTCTATTCAAAACGGGAAGATGAGGAAAACCATATCGGAAAAGCGAAATTCGAAATCGAATGCGAATAATATATGACTCATGCCAAATAAATTCGACACATGGATCATTGCGAACCAGAGAAAGGGTAAGGACTCCTATTACGTACAAGGAAGGTGTTAGGTACCCCCGCACGTTCGACAAATTGGTCTTTCTCGGAATCTCGCTTGCATGCATGGAAATGTGGGCACTCGGATGGCAATTATTGGAGTTGCATGGATGATGCAAGAGAAATGAATCGTTTAACTAAGGAAACATGTTAAGATGAAAACTTAGCACAATTAAGATAGGAAGTATAAAGTAAAAAAAACATAGGGTGTAAACGTGGTGGGATCAATGACTAAGCTGTGCCAAATTCCACCCTTGGATGACACGTACATGAGCGACGCACCACTCGTGCGTGCACTTAGAGATGGCCTGGAGACGATTAGGGAGTAAGCGGAGGTCAGCTAGGGGGCTTGGGATGCTCGCTGGAAGGGGAAACAAGGGAGCTGGTCGGAGTTTATGGGTTGGGTTCAGGTTCTCTCTGGCTGAAGGCATTGGGTTCTCTCGGCTCCTCCCTTGCACTAATATCTCGTGTCCCCTGGCTAAAGGAGCTTGAAGGGTTTTGGTCGATCGTCTAGTGTGGTAGGTGGAGTGAGACGGCAATGGCAGGGCTGACAAGGCATGGTTGTAGGGAGTGGCTCACTGGATCGTCATAGGCTTTGCGTGACGATGGAAGCGGTGTAGGGTGATGGTGGAGACAGGGCGTGGGAAAGCTTTGGAGGTGTCAAGCTCGCTGGGAGACATGTCGAGGTTTCGTGTGCAATGTCGCTCGTACGAGGTTGTACGACAAAAACGACGAGTCAGGCATCGCCTACTAGACTAACTTGGCCCTGACACGTGCTTGGGCCGCACTATCGGGCTGCACATGTCATTGGGCTAGAGCACACGGGCTGGGTTTTAAGTGTTGGGCTTAGTTGGATGAGTGGAGTTAAAGCTAATTTGAGGTTTTGGGTTGGTTTTAGGTTTATAGGTTTGGTTAGAGAACTCGGGTAAGTCCGGGTCAGCCGTCTAGTTGCACTCTTTGCCCGGTCTGCTTGCCAACATTGGCTAGAAATTGAGGTGCTTCAGATGCCCCTCCCTAAGCGAGGTTGAGGGAATCGAGACCGCTGTTCAGGGTTGAGAGAAGACACCCCATCCAAGTCAACAGGAAGGAAACATTGCTATTGGCCATAAGTCGCTTATCTAGCGGATGCACCGAAGGTTGAGGCTCCTGTGTTGATGGTGCAGATGCTAATGTTGGTGTAGTCTCTCTAGAATGCTAAATGACCGTGCGCCGGAACCAAGTGGGTATGCTCATGGTTTCGAACGATGCTAATGCTGGTGTAAATGTTGCTAATGCTAAAAAGTTGTAGTGTTGTAAGTGAATGCTGATGAATGACCATCTCTAATGTATGTGATGCTGGAGATATGAAATATGCTCGATTATGATGCTTGTGCTATGTAGATGCTAGCCGGTACATGCAGATGCGAATGAATGCTACAATGCTTGATGAGTTGATGGACTCATCGTCGGACAGTTTCGATTATCAACTTGAGGAGAAGAGGGTAGTGGCAAGATTGACGGGCTTGTTGGTTGGAAGGTGACTGGTGACGGAGGTCATCCGGGTAGTTTGGGGTACCAGCCCAAAAAAATGGGGCATCCTAGATCCTGTTCTCCTGAACGGGGACCTTGGAGGGGGATATGACAAGATATCTGACTTGTCGGGCCAACAAAAGAATAAAGGAATAAGATAGAACCTAGTCGCTATCGGTGTAAAGACAGGTTGGTTAGGAGCTGACAGAATAGAATCTAGTCGATGCTAGTGTACAGACAGGTTGGCTAGGACCTGACAGGATAGAACCTAGTCGCTGTTGGTGTAAAGCAAAACTTAATCACTGTCGGTGTACAGACAGGTCGGCTAGAAGTTGACAGGATAGAACCTAATCGTTGTCGGTGTACAGAAAGATCGACTAGGAGCAGATAGAAAGGGGAGAGCTGACAAATTATCGAACTTATTGGCCAACAAAAAGAGAAGGAGAGAGGGTGAGTGACTGATGAGAGCGATCGCCGTTGGTGGTCTGATGTGGTCTCTTCTTGGGTGCTTCTTGAGCTTTCGGCAAGGTGGGGGTAAATCTATAATTTTACCTAATATTACTGAACACTGTATGTAATTGACTTTGCTTCGAAGGATGTCTTTACAAACTGTCACAGGGTATGCGGGAGCCTTTAGCAGGTGGTTAGGGCTCAAAATTCCTCTACACACTGATAGGGGCAAAATAATAATTTTCCAATCAAGGCGTAATCCACTATAAATTGAAAGCATGATTCTGGGGTGCCCTTGGGCTTGACCGAGGATGAAGGGACTTCTGGTATGCTTCGGTCGACAGTCGGAGTGTCATCAAACTTAGGGTTGACTGATAGGGGCATTATGGTAATTTTCCCCCAAACTGTCGAATCCTGAAAAAAATGTTCAAGCGTAAGCTGAACTCCGGTGTAATGGAAGCATTCTTGATCTTTCGCGGGAGGTCAAATCCAGTAGACATCATGTCCAGGTGATAGGTAGGGTCTTTTTGCAATTTAAGAAATAGTAATGACTTTTCTACAAATTTTCTCTAGATCATCTTCCGAGCTCAAACTACTGTTCTACTAGTGATGTTCATGTCCTGGCTAAATTCTTGGAGCCTTCTCTTAGCTTTTGACTGCATGCACTAGGGCTTTGGTCAGTACAGAAGTTCTAAGGGTTTCTTTGCAAAATTTCCAATTGTGATTCATTTGAAAGATTTCCAAGGTAATAAACTACTTGATGCCAATCTGAGTTCGCCTGATAAGTGAAAACCTGTTGGCATCTCGAGAAGTTTAGGGACCTGTTTGTAATTTCCGAAACCTATAGTAAATACTGCAAAAGTGATCATCGGGGTTGATCCGCTTTCTGATTTTCTGAGGGATGTTTCTGCCCTTCACTGGGTAAATTGCAGTTTGGTCCATAATTTTTGCAGGAATTGTTGGAGAGCTGGAATAAAATTTTCAAACTTGTGGGACCCACTGGCAGTTAATCACATCTTGAACGGGTGCATGGCAGTTGATCTTCCTTTCCCTGCTGCTGCGTGAAAAAAAACTCTTGTATGTTTATTTCTTATGAACAAGATGAAAAAAGATCCGTTAACAAAAAAAAAAGATGTAAAAAGATCATTTAAAAGGCCCCCCCCCGTACGAGACTCCTCTTTTTCCTCTCCCACCTGCCTTCTCATCTTCTTCTCCTCACCAAACGGTGACTAGGGATGGATAGCGGCGGAGTGGTGACAGCACACGGGCGGCTTTGTGGAGGAAGACCGGCGTGAACGGGGCAGGCGTGAGGCGGAGGAGCTTGGCATGGGGCTCGGTAGAGAGGAGGCCGACGCTGCAGGAATCTCCGTGCCACCGGAGCGTGCATCGTCGACGTGCGGGAAAGGGGCGATGTCGGCGATCATGGTATGTTCCTTCTTCCCCTTTGTTTTCCCCCTTTTTTTTCATGTTTGCTTGTTCCATCTGTCCCCCTTCATTGTTGCTCCTTCTCCCCTCATCTCCATGCTCCCGGCGCTTCTCCATCGGCTGGCGGACGGGCGGCTGGTGCAGGCTGGCACGGTGGGAGACTGACTCTCGTGAGGAGTTTGGGCTCCCCAACCCCTTTGCTGGTTTCACGGGGCGTGCAATGCCTGGGGGTCATTGGACGGTGATCACAAGCCGTCAGCGGCCTCCCCTGGCCAGGTCCCGTCCTAGGAGGCCACCATTCATACTGTAGGCATGCTGTCTCTCTTGCTTGAACAAACATCACTAAGCTTGCTTGAGTAACAGTGTAAAATAGCTGCTGACTTGCTTGCTTGAAAATGGAAACCAATATACTTGAACGAACAACATTGCCTGGTCAACACATGCTTGCTAAGAGAAATGACACAATACTCATGAACTGTCCCTGTTATGTTCTTCTTTTCTCTCTCCTTTTTGAACCATGCATAGCATCTTGAGTTTGCCTGAGCAGGCACTGTAAAATGCCATAATATTTGTTTGAGTAACAGTATGAAATTCTTTTGACTTTGTGCATGAATACCCTGGCTTTTGTTTGAATACTGTCCCCCTAAATACAAATTCTGATTTGCTAGACCATAATTGTGCTTTTGTTTGAATACTACCTCTGATTATAAATTTTGATTTGTTAGATCATAATTGTGCTTTTGTTTGAATACTACCTCTGATTATCCCAACTATTTGCGCCCCTTTTTTCTTTGAGTGTGACAGCCTGCCACGTTTGGTTTTGATAACATGCTCATTTAAACATGTCCTTGCATTTGCAGTCCGACTCAGAGTCCGAGTTTGAGGTGACCTATGTAAGATACTAAAGCTTCTCTAGAGGAGGGGTGAATAGAGAATTTCTGATTTTATCTAGTTTTAAAGTTAATATGTAAATTTAAGAAGATAAAAATTAATCACATATACATTCAAGCACAAATACTCAGAGAATTTATAGTGGTTCAGCCAACTCCAGCTTAGTCCACTCCTCAAGTTCCTCACTTGAGACTTAACTCTTTTATTCAATAACTAGAATATTACAAGCTACAAATTTACCTTGTTTGTAGTCTCGAATCACAATTTCCTTTTTCTTGTTGGAGAAACTCAAAACACTTGAAGGCAAGAGTGACCTTTGAACACCTTGTGATCTTGCTCTTGTTTGTCTGAATGAAAGTTGAAGCTCTTTGTACTTGATGCGAAGTATTGATGGAATTTTGACTCACTCACTTGAAGCACTAGTAGTATGATAGCTCAATGGAAATTCAGTGATTTGTGAGCTACATATGGACTTTAATTTATAGTGTTAGGTGTTTATCTAAGTGTGACTAACGACTAGTAAATCTTTTGTTTACTGACAAAAGATTCGGTATGTCGAAAATATTCGGTCGACCGAAATATGTAACGGTCAAGATAAATCGGTATTCCGAAATATTTTGGTCTGCCGAAATTACTATTAGTTTCCTTGGTCCTTGAATTTCGGCGTACCGTCTGATGTACCGTTTTCTCTTGATTCGGTATACCGAAAATATTTAGTATGCCGTTTTGCTTGCAGCTTCATTTCCTCTTTGAATTTCGGTGTGCCGTTTGATGTGCCGTTTTCTCCTGATTCGGTATACCGAAAATATTCGGTATGCCGTTTTACATGTGACTTACAAATCCTTTCTTCCTTTACATATCAATACATTTTTATATCTCAAGAATACAAATGTGTGATTATTACATCTCATATGAATGTTTTACAATGTAATATTTGAATTCTTC
>JAMKQA010016781.1:0-39731 GCA_024699735.1 Posidonia australis
GATATATCATAAAAAATCACCTTGTGTACATTTTCGGAATACCGAAGGTATCTGCCGAAAATTACTGGATCGACATACCGAAAATAAAACGGTATACCAATTTTATGACAGATTTTTCAAAATGTTGATTTCGACATACCGAAAATATCCGGTATACCGAAAACCCATGTATCTATTTTTTCGGTATACCGAAGCATGTACCGATTCATCTTCAAAAACTTCTTGAGGATGATTTCGGCATACCGAAATAAATTTCGGTATACCGAATTGCTCGCGAACTCTGTTTTAAAACCCAAAATCTAGGGTTTTCTTTTATCATTTCAAATATCGATCGATCCCCTGTGCCGACCTCCCGTATTCTCGACCCTCTCCGCTCCTTCATCTCCATCAATGGCACCCAAGAAGATGCTCGCGTCCAAGGGCAAGAGGAAGCAAGTGGAAGATGCTGCGGATGAATCCAATTTCCAAATTCCAAAATACCGATTTATCGATAATGAAGCCGAGAAAGCTCATCGGGAAAGATTTGCAAGTAGAGAGGTACTCATTGGAAGAAGAATAATCTTTAATGAACTTGAATCAATCAAACCCTTATTTGATTTTCAGTGCTTAGTTCCCTTTTTGAGTTCTATAGGTGATAGGTTGTATTATCCTACCCTAGTGTCACAATTCTATGCAAATATAACATATTCTCACTCCTTGGCACATTCCTACATATGTGGGACATCCATAGAATTTGATGATGTTTTACTAGGTCAACTGTTCAAAATTCCATATTCTGGGACGGATATCACTCTTTCCATCTATGAGTTAGATTGGTCTTATGCTGAAATGAACAAAGTCGTCTCCTTAAACCCTAGGAGCACATTTAAACCCACCAAAATTAAACAGCTTACTAAACAATCTAGGATTATTGCATATATTGTAGCAGCCAATCTAGTTCAAAAGAAGGGACATCAAGACGAATTAAGTGAACTTACCTTCAAAGCGGTCTATGCTATTATTCAAAAAATTCTTGTAAATTGGGGGCAAGTTATTTTTCACTGTATCATCCATGTTAAAACAAATTGTTTTTTGGACTTCCTTTAACATATTTGTTTGAAAACTATGAAATCTCTCTTGATGATGAACTGAGTCTTCTAGTCAAAACAAAACCCTTAGGAACTCAAGCCATTGCCAAAATGGAACAATCCATTGAACTTCATAATAAACTTCAAAATCTTCCAGTGGGTTCCTCCTCTACACAACCAAGATCAAAACCTGAAGACTCCAGCTCTGAAAAAGAGGCAGCAGAAGATTCAGACATTTCCAAGAAATTGGATGCGATTCAACTAAAAATGGCTGAGATCACTCTTCAACAGTCAAAAATGATGGATATTCAAATTCAACAGCAGAAGCTCATCTCAGAAGTGATGCTCCAACAGAATCAAAAGCATCAGGAATATATGGAAAATATCAAGAAGTTGACTGATCGTGTTGAGACGTATCAAGACACGCTTCAAGAATATCACTAGGATATTCTTGAACATATTAATCCGCCTTCTCCTTAATTGTATTGTAATTTGATTATTTTTACATTATATATTGGATGTCTTTTTGATCATTTGTCTTGCTATTAAATATGTTTTTTGATTATGTCAAAAAAGAGGAGAAATAAATGAAAATAGAAAATATATGACATGTAATAGTAAGATATGAAATTATATGACATGAGAATATCACTATATGACAAAAGGGAAGCTTAGCTTAAGGGGAGAAAAAGCCAAAAGAAGCTAGGTTTAGCTTAAGGGGGAGGAAAAGTCAAAAGACGCTTAGTCTACATTTTAAATTTGATATTCTAATATTTTGATTTTGTCATATCAAAAAGGGGGAGATTGTTAGAAATATCTTTGTTATTTTGATGATTACACCTGGTTATATTTTCAAAGAAATAAAATGGCTGAAGAAATTATTTGTTGTAACTCTATATACTCAGAAAAAGGATTGAGGAATGGAATTAAGTTATGTAAGTCAAAAATCATATATTTATAGAGTTTTCATGAAGTATCAAAATCGGCATACCGAAGGAAATTCGGCATACCGTTTCAGAATAAAACGGCATACCGAAAGAGAAAACGGCATACTGAGTTAGGAAAGAACGGTATACCCATCGACCTTCCGATTTCAAAGAAGAAGAAAACAAATCGGCATACCGAAGCAGAAGAAAACGGAACGAGTGTCGGAATTCCGAAAAAACTGAGGAGACAAAGAAGAAGACAGAAACAACATACCGAGATGAAACGACATACCGTTTCAGGAAAAATCGGTATACCGAAATAAAAACGGCATACCGAATTGCCCGTCAAGTGCAGACTGAAGATCTAAACGACACACCGGAGGACAAAAAAGCATACCGAAAGACTAGCCGTTTGTGACCGTTTTTCTAGTCGTTAGACACAATTTATGAGGGTCTCATGGCTATAAATATGACTCATTTAAGCCTCCATAAAGACACACACTCGACATACTTGTAATTGATATATTCCTTCTGTCATTTATTCTCCTCGCAAGAATACTGTAAAGCTATTGTTGTAATCGAGCTTTGTGAGAGGGAAGTCTCAACTTGTAAAGCATCAAGAAAGGGCTCTAGCTTCTCAGGGATAGAGAAGTGGGAAGAACAAGAGAGGAGTTGGTGGGACAACCAACAAGTAAGTTCTTTATTGTTTAAGAATAAGGAAAAAATCTCAAGAAAGTCTTGAGGAGTGGACTAGGCTGGGTTACCGAACAACTATAAATTGCTTGTGTTTTCAATTACTCTCATCCCCATCTTGTGCATTTAAATTCTTGTGACATTAAGTGTGTATGATAAGTACAAATTGATTAATCACATTTCTTATAATTTCTGATTATTGTTAAAATTGATTGTAGTAACATTAAAAAGTAAAACTCTCTATTCACCCCCTCTAGAGAAGCCTTTCGATCCTACAATAGTGAGCGACGACCCATGACGATGGTGGTGGTAGCCAATGACGGTGGCGATAATGGTAGCTAGCGACAGTAATGGTGGTGATGGTCGTTGACGACAATGGTAGTGGTGGTCGATGATGCCACTAGTGGTAGTGGTCGATGACCTACAACAGTGGTGGTGGTGGGTGGTGATGGCGATAATGGTAGTGGCTAATGATAGCGACAATAGTAGTGGCCTGCGACGGTGGTTGTGGTGATGGCTAGTGACAGTGATGGTGGTAGTGGCCGACGATAGTGACTGTGGTCGTCGATGATGGTAGTGGCCGATGACGACAATGACGACGATAGTGGTGGCCAACGACTACAACAATAATGTTGGTCGACGATGACGACGGCCACAGATGTCGCAGGTAATAGTTGAGGTGGTAGTCAACGACGATGGACGACGACAATGCGATAATGAGTAGGTGGTAATTGGCAGCAATTATGAAGACAATATAGTTCTTTAATTAACCCATAAATGCTTATTAGACATACAAATCAAACAAGTTTTTCTTTACTTCCATAAAAACTACAAAAAATACTGTTTAACAAAAAATCAATTTTTCTTAATCAACTATCTAAGAAAAAGTATTTCCAAACACAATCTAAATCATAGAAATTCTTGATGTGTGCTATTATCTTTTTTTTCCCACAAACTATATACATCAATTTAATGAATCTACATGCAAGCTCCTCGTTGGAGAAGGGTTTTGAGCTCCTTGCTTTGAAGCAAGTTAGAGTTCTATATCCCTCTTCTACCTTCACTCCGCCCTCTTCCTTGTTTCATCACTCCCTCTCCTTCCGTTTATTTTCCTCCTATCTTTGTACCTTAATTAATGTAGACCTGCAGTCATTATTTTCAGGTTCCAAGCTCCCCTGAACCTGCAAGATATCGATACTGCTATTCACTTTTTGTAAAGTAACTTGGACGATTGGAGAACCAAACTGTAGTTGTCGAAGTGTTAACGGACCAGCTAAATAAACCAACTAGTCTGTAGGAAAACTTGAGAAGAGTTTGGAGCCTAAACGTTACGTAGTTTATGGTTCATTTCCATAGCTTCTTCTATGGAATTCGGCAGAGAGTTTTTTTTTTTGTAATTTTTATGCATGTCCTAGGATTCGAACCCAGAACCTGTGGCGAGTTTAAAGTTCTCCCGGTCACTGTGACAATGAGACATTGCCAATTCGGTAGAGAAAGTTCCTTGATTTTTTTTTCTAAGAATGTCTTATTGTAGTAGTTGTAGACATTGAACCATTTTCCTCTAGAGCAATACATTTTCCAATGTATGGACTTCTTCTGGGTTCAAATGTTTGGGCGGGTCTACTTTAAGTACTTTAACTCATCATCTTGCAGACTTGGGCTACCAAAAAGGGCAAAAAAAAGAGAGTGAAATCTTTGAACATATCGAAGGCATTTCTCTGCCCCTGCCTGCGCTTAGGGGGCGTGGGAAATGGCCGCGGCACTAAACCTTCCCCACTGTTCTTCCTCCGCCACCGCTTCACACTGCGAAAACCACCCCAGAGCCAGGTCGAAATTCCAGATCCACCAACTCCCTCCTTCTACTCCCTCCTCCTCCTCCTCCTCTTCCTCCTCTTCTCGCATGGTGATGGCATCGCCATCTTCTTCTCGGCGGCAGCCACCGTCGTCCACCCTCTCCTTCTCTTTCATGCCCACTCCCATCTCCGACTCCGACCCCTCTCTCCTTACATCGTCCGTGGGGTCCCCGACACCGGCTCCTCCTGGCATTCTGGTGCAGTGGAACCTCGAACGCCGACACATCCTCGTGCTCAACGCCGTTGCTTGCATCGTATGTATGCTCCCATCTTCGAACCTCAGGAAGAAATGCCTCTGCATTCTTTATCTTCTCCTCTTGTTGTACTCTCTTTTTTGAACTCTGTAAAGATTGGAACTTGAGGGGAGAAGTTGGGATAACTGTTCCGGGTTTCCCCATTTTGTCGGAAAAGAAATGCTGGGCTAGTCTTCCATTCTGTTGCTGGTTTTTTTTTGTTTCTATGCATCCGTAATAAATCTGAAACTCAGGAGACCGAACTCCACTTTAGAAGTGAGGCTTCTTTCGATTCTTAGACTCTTGTAAATTGAGGATGAGAGGTCAAGAGAATGTTGGTTTCATGGGAGATTGATCATGCTTCGTGTTTTGTGCTCTCTCGTAAATTTATTTTTATACTTTTTTTTTTTTACGGATTTTCCTGTAAAGAAATGCAAATGCGTTTGCTTTGTCTGATCTAGGTATTTCTCTTCTACTTTCAGGCCGCTGTTTCTGCATCATGGCTGTTTCTATCTGCAATACCTACACTTCTGGTATGCCTAATCTCTGGTTCCAACTTCAAGTACTGGACTTATGATTATGACACTGTCTGAGATTGTTTACGTGAAGCTTAGTATCTGATTTTCATGGGATTATAACTGGATGGAATAGGCTTTCAAGAGAGCTGCTGAATCACTTGAAAAGTTGTTGGATGTGACGAGGGAAGAGCTACCCGACACTATGGCTGCTGTAAGATTGTCTGGCATGGAGATCAGTGACCTAACCATGGAACTTAGCGATTTGGGGTGAGATTTACAGCTGCCTTTTTTTTTCTCCTTTTTTTTCCCTTTTTTTTTTTTACAAAAATATGGCAATGGAGATGATTGCCACCTTCTGATGATTTGGATTGGATTTATTTGTTCTGTCGTTAAGAATCCTAAAGAAGTCTTATCTATGTATGCGACATCACCATATCAGGAATAAGTTTTGTTTTAATCATCAAAACTTTTCTTTGAAGTGGTATATGCCATAGTGATGGTTCTCACCTTGTTCATCCACAAGCTACTTATGTTGTTGCACCTTTATACTGAATTTGAAATCATCTGATCTTGTATGCACTGGAATAACTGCAAAACAGTATGTTGTTATTTCTCATGTTTACTTTAAAGTATTGTGATGAAGAATAATTTTGGGTTTGATGTATAGTAAAGGCGAGTCACCTTGTCGTCTCGCATGACTAGCTGAGGCTAGGCAAATGGGGATTGCCTTGACTAGTGTTAAGGTGATGACCATGGGTCGTCTTGACTCGCCTTGGTCACCTTGTCACCTTTTTTTGCCTTATTGAAAGGTGCTTCTTTTCTAGTTATTTTTGTTTCCTCCTTTGGTATTTTTCTTTCCCTCTATTCTCTTCTTTTGTTTTGGTTCTTTTACTCTTCTGTACTTCTTCTTGTCTTCGTCTTTGTCTTTGTCTTCGTCGTTGTCTTCTTCTTCTTCTTCTTCTTGTATGTTGTCTTCTTCTTGTCTTCCTTCATGTTCTTTTCTTATTCATTTTCTTTTCTTTTCAGTTTTCTTCACACACACAAACATATTCATGTTTTCTTATTTACACACAGACAAATTTTCTTCTTGACAGTTCTCTTTGGATTTTTCTTATTCTTACACACATGTCCAAAAACACAAACTCAATGTTCATACTACTAAATTCCTCTTCCTTTAGTTGAAAATTTTGAATGCTCAATTTTGTTTAGAATAACTGAAAGATGGCATCCAGATTGGAAGCATGTAGACATCTATATTTTACTTAATTTGTGACTTGTAGTTAGACAAAGGAATTGATTTCTTATTTTACTATTCTTAAAAATGTTTCATAGCTTTAAATCTATTCATTTCCTTGAGACCCAAAAGAACAAACAAAGCTTCATATGCTTCTTGCCCAACTGCAAAGACAATAGCAGATATATTAATATCACCTTTAGTAAATATTATGATAAAAATACAGATTTGATCCAACAAGATAAAGCACCTCAAATGATTTCCCAGCTCGTTCATGCTCCATTATGCTAAGGGCAACTTCACAAGTTTGTGAGACAACAGGCGTAGGATCTAAAGAGAACTCTTTAAGAAGTGCGATACTCTCTCCATCTATACAAATAGTGACAATAGAATAAAAGACCACATTTTAGCCAAGTAGTAGAAGTACAAAAAAATTACTTCTAGGAAAGACATGAAAGGATGTCAAAGGAGAAATGTAATAGATCAATTAGGGAGTGAACTGTAACTAAACCAACAGTAAATGCTTAGATAAATAGTCATTGCTTGAGGTTCAATGGTGGAGGTCATGATGCAATAATTAAAACAACTTAACAAATCATTGATTGAAATACCATGGGAAGATCATGGCCAACAAACAAAGAACAACTATAATTTATGGAGTAGAAAGTTTTCTATAAGGTTTAGATCGTAGTCAGGACATGGATGGACGCAATCATAGACATAACGACCAAGTGTTCAAGATCCTTCATCATGAATTTTACAACAATATTGAATCCATAAGCCAAAAACTACATGAACTACATCTGTGTACAAAAAAAAAAAATCAAAATCCATCCAAGAACTACATCTCTCTACTTCGTATACAATAGACAAAAAAAATCAAAATCAAAGATCTAATAAGATAACACAAATTAAGAAGAAAGAACAACAATCACCAAAGCAACCACTAGGCAGAAGTAAGATCCGTTAATCACCACTAAGCAGAAGCAATCAAAATCAAAATCCATCAATCCCTAATAGGGAGAAGCAAGACAACAACCACCACTGATTGATCCAGAACCCAAACAAACAACAATCACCAAAGCAACCACTAGGCAGAAGTAAGATCCATTAATCACCACTAGGCAGAAGCAATCAAAATCAAAATCAAAATCCATCAATCCCTAATAGGCAGAAGCAAGAACAACAACCACCACTGATCGATCCAGAACCCAAACAATATTAGAACTCTTACAATACCAGAACCTAAATAATATGGCGGGTAGGGAGGGGGAGGAGGTGGAGGTTGTGGAGGAGGAGGTTAGGGTAGGGATGAGGAAGAGGATGGGGCAAGGAGGAGGAAGTTGTGGAGGGGATAAGGTAGAGGAGAACGGGATGAAGAGGAGGCAAAGGTTAGGGAGGGGGGGAGGTGGGGGAGGAGGGTAGGGAGCAAACGAGGCAAAGGAGGATGGGGTAGGGAAGGGAGGAGGAGGCGGGGTCGCACCTCGCACGAAGAGGAGAGGAGGAAGGATATGTTTAGGAATTCCTATGGAATTCCATAGTAGGGGGTGAGGAAATGAAATCAGTAGAGATTTATATACTTTGGAAAGTAAAGAAAATAAGTTTTCTTTGAAATTATTTCTAGTCAAGTACACAAACACCATTATTTTAGATGATCAAAGTGAAATGGAATTCTTGTTAAATCATGTCACATGCTTTTTGAGTGCACAAGCTCCCATTAAGATTCGGCCACCATGCATACTTCCGTCCTGGATCACTTAACTTAGCACTTCGTGATAAATCACGTGTGAATGCCATATCAATGGAGGAATGTATCATCCACGCAAGTGGATTTTCTTCTCCTTGCATTGGTGGTATCTCTCGTGGAACGAAGCCTTCTTCTTGTGACATCTTACAATGTATATGACAAATAAAATATAAAATTATAACTACATGTGAGTAAAATCAAGTAATAAATATCACTGCATTGTAATCTAAGAAAACACATCAATACCCAAGTAAAAAACAAGTTAATAGACATAAAAATTGTTTTAAAACATTAAAATAAAAAATAAAGTGTAAAACATGACTTCAATCAAGATTTAACCTCAACACAAGGTAATCTAAGAAAACACATCAATACTCAAGTAAAAACCAAATCAATAGACAAAAACTTGTATAAAAACATGAAAATAAGAAAAAAGTGTTAAACATGATCATGATCATTCGATTAAGATTTATCACCACAATGTAATATAAGAAAACACATTAATTACTCAAGTAAAAGCAAGTCAATAGATATAAAACTTGTTTAAAAACATGGAAATTAAAAAAAAAAAGGGTGCAAAACATGGGCATTCAACCAAGATTTACCTTGCAAATAAGAGGATAAAGTGAATCCTCCAAGTTTTGGGATCATCGGAAAGTTCACTGGAGAGACACGAGATTCACAATAGAGGAGGAAGAGGCCATGTGAGGAGAGGGAGGTTGCCAGAGGATTGTTGAAGATCAAATGTGAGAAGCATAGGGATATTAGTGGTTGGTTGGGGGCTACTGGATAGGGCAGCACGTCCCTAGTTTTGCTTTAAAAAAAATACAATTGGTCGTATAAATGCCTAGTAGGCTATAACACCTAGGTGCCTAGCCTGCCTTAATAAGTATGCTCTATAGTGACTCCCAACTACATGCAATTATCCGTGTTAGGACTTAATGCATACTTGAAAACAAAAAATACAAACAACAATGTGAGTCCCATATTGGGGAACTCAGTATGCTACACTTATAATATGAATTGGTTTCACCCTATTAATACTTTAATATGCAATTATCTTCTATATGTTTGGTTACACAAAAATGCAAAATCATCCTTTGAAAACTTATAATAATTGAGTTAAACATGAATTGGTAAAATATATATCATGTGGAAATATCATTAAAGTTTCTTATTTGAAACAACAAATCTTATGGAAGCCAAAAAATAACAAAATATTGGTTAAAAAATCATAAAATCCACATATCTTTAATGCAACATATATTCAATATTATATCATATTCATACTCGTTGGTGCTCGTTGCCAAGCAGCCGAATCCGGCCTACAAGCAAATATTGAAAACATTATGTAATGCCATGTAGCAGACCACCGTGCAGTCCATTACGTCTTGGGTCAAGTGTGATCCAATCATCAGTCACAAGATCCTCCATCATACTGGCGATGATCAGAGGCACCTTGGGCACCTAGATGCCTAGGTGGAAATAAAAATACATTTTTTATTTGTTTTCAGTAAAGAACCATGAGATATACCTTGGAGAGTGAAGATGGAAGGAGGAGAAGTGAAGAAGGCCACTAGAGATGTCAGAGTAGGTAACTACAGGGAAGAAGCCATTGGAAGTAGCTGTTAGAGTTCCTGTAGCCATCGGAGTAGTCATTGGAGGGACCAAGCGGTAGCAACTGTTGGTGCCAAAGGAAGAAGTAGCAGCAACCATCAGTGCAAGGGGGGACTGGAGGGGTCTGGTTGCGTAGATAGGGTTTATTATGTTTAATTGTATCTGGATCCAGAAGTGGGCCTATTTAGATTGCCTAGGCGCCCAAGCGAAGCCAAGGTGCGGGCCTAGTCGCCATTATGTTTAGTTGGCCGAATGCGTCTACACGCCTGGGCATCAAATGGCGCCACCTAGGCAGGCATCGTAATAACATTGCCCTCCATTTTGTCCTAATTATTAGGCTCTATCGTATCGGTGCACGTGTATATCATGATTGACCTTCAATCCATGTTCATATTGTCAGAAACGGAAATCCCACACAGAACACTCACATACACAGTCTGTTGACATAATATGGACCATGTCTTGCAAAATCTTCTTTTTCATTATCAGAAAACAAACAGACTTCAATACAAAATCATTAATATCTTTTCCAAAACTCATAAGTAAATATAACTCAAAACTTATCTTAGCATAAAAAATTGCAAAGTCAACAATCATCCACTTAAAGCATCAGTTATACTTTCATATACCTTTGTTAATTATGTACATGGTAAACACCTTTGAAATTCAAGGAAACCTTCTCATAATGAAATTCAGCAAAGTTAAAGTTTGAATTTTTTAATCAAAAACATGCCTAAAAATGTAAACACTCAAGGAACAAGTTGTATATAGGCTCAAAACTAATTCAACCCCTATATTGTAAAAACTAGCAACTATATAAGCTACACATGCTTACACATTTTATATATCAATAAAATCAAAATCCATACACACCCTAATCATTTCTACCCAAAAATCCATGGATTTGAGTAAGTTTTTAGCCTCTGTTTGAAACCTAGATAAAATCAGGAATAAATGTAGAATTAGAATTACAATTCCATTTAGCAAGTCAAAAAGTAGAATAAAAGCGAAATAATAATTCTTATTCTAAATTACGTTGTTAGAGTTGTCTTTTAATCTATGTTAGTGTTAGTTATGAGTTGTTGGGTTAATGGATATCTGTTTATCCTTAGATATCTAATAGTCTTTATATATATGTAACTCTTCTCTTAGAAATAATAGAGACAGTTTTTATCTTTTTCCTTTCAATATGATACCAGAGCTTAGGTTAAAACCTTAATCTCTACCCCTCCACCACCAGCTGCTGGAATCTTTGCCGGAGCTCGTCGGAAAACGTCCCAGGCTCGTCAGACAACACCTCTCGTCGGCCAGTTCATGCTGGAAGCAGTCCAGCCGCCCATACGCCTCCCTCCCCACCTTTTGTCGGCGTCTACAGCCAGCCTAGTTGCTGTCGTTGGCTATTGTAGTGCCGGCAGGGGTCATCGACGACCCCAATCTCGTCGGAAAGTCTGTCCAGGCTCATTTCAACCACCGTCCGGTGCCTTTCGTTATGTCATAGGCCTTCCTTTATCTTGTTTCTCCTGTGTTTGTGGCTGTGTTATTTGGCTTTTTCTACATCAAATCAGTGATTTCTTGCATCGGTATACAAAATCAGACCGTATATTCTCTTATTATCATGACTACACGTGAGTCTTTGGTGAAAAACCTAAGTGGAACATTAGAAAAATTGAATGGAAAGAATTATCTCTTGTGGGAAAAGAGTTTTGAGACCTTTATCATTGCATACTGCAAAATTGGTCATCTCACAAAGCCTCCTCCTGATGGTAAGGATGCCACATATGAGGATTGGTTCGCGGATGATGTTGCTATTGTCTCTTGGACGGTGAACAGTATGGAACCGTCTGTGACTCGTGGAGTGATGATGTTGAGGTCTACTAAGAAGATCTAGGATACACTTCGCCTTATATCTTCAAGGTGTTCGAGGTGTATGAGCAGTTGTTTACTCTGCGTTAAGGGGAACGGTCTGTTCAAGAATACTTTACACGGTTACGTTCTCTACTTGATGAGCTTGAGGTGTATCAATCCTTGACAACAGATATCAATCAGATGAGACAGTATCATGAAGAATTGGCCGTGGTGATCTATTTCTTTAGCCTGTCTCCTGATCTTAGTTTTCAGATTCATGGACAAATTCTTGATGCTGACAGTGTGCTCGACCTACAGACGACCTTTGCCCGTTTTTACGTATTTCTACAACTACACCTTCTACAGTTCCTGATTAGTCAGCGTTTCTACGCGTGGTCGAGGGCGTAGTGGCTCATGAGGGGGTGGTCGTGGCCGTACAGACAGTGGAGGACGCCTTCGCTACACTCACTGTGGTTGGATGGGTCATTGCGGTGAGAAATGTTGGGACTTGATTAATAGGCCTTCCATTGTACATGTCACTACGGAGTCTATGTCAACGACTTCCACTAGTGACGAGCAGACAGTCACCATCTCGTAGGCTAATTATGAGCGGTTCTTACAGTTAAAGGTCACTGACTCAGCCGTTACTGTCTCTCATCCTTCTTACTTAGGTGCGAGTGTCCTCCTGGCATCCAGGGATTCCTCCTGGATCATTGATATCGGTGTTTCTTCTCACATGTCAAGTACAAAAAATTTGTTTACCCATTTGTCACAGCTTTCTGATATTCGTGACCATTGCTGATGGTTGGCCTTGTTTTGTGTCTGAGGAAGAGGTTGTGTAGGCTTCTTTTCAGCTTTTTATTGAAAAGTTTTATATGTACCTGATTTTCCAATAAATCTCCTTTCCATCAATGCTATTACAAAACAATTACATTGTTATGTGACATTCTTTCCTTTTCATTGCATTTTTCAGGATTTGTGGACAAGAAGGAGGATTGGTTTGGGCCGTGAAAGAAGAAATAGTATATACTTATTAGTCAGTGACGACATACCTCGAGGATTAGCATCTGTCACGTCCACTTCTGAGCCTGCTTCACTTTGGCACTACCGGTTAGGTCATTCATCTCACAAAAAGTTGCAACAAGTCTTACTTTGAGTATCAGTTTTTTTCTTTTGAGTGCGAATCGTGTCAGTTGGGTAAGCATCATCGTGTTATCTTTAGGCATTTGCGTCTTATGTTTAGTTCTAGTTTATTTGATTTAGTGCATTGTGACATCTGTGTCTGGGTATCGGTACTACATTGTATTCATTGATGATTTTTCTAGAGTGTCTTAAGTTTATTTATTGAAAGATCATGGTCACATTTTTGATGTACTCAAAACTTTTATTTCTGAAATAAAAAAAATCAATTTGGGGTTATTCCAAAATGTTTGCGCACTAACAATGCTTTTGAATTTATTTAACAAAAGGTCAAGTCTTATTATGCATCCTTGGGAATCATTCATCAGATTACTTGTCCCCACACTTCTCAACACTATCATGCTCCTAAGTACTTCTGGTCTGTTGTTGTTCTTACTACTATTTACCTCATAAATAAGATATTCTTTACACTCTTAGGAGGTGAATCCCTTTACGACGTCTTCGATCGGATGCCACCTTGTTTTCTTTAACCCCACGGGTTTTTAGGTGTGTTGCCTTTGTCCAGGATCTCTCTCCTGGACTCGATAAATTGTCTCCTAGGTCCATCAAGTGTATGTTTGTAGGATGCTTGAGAATTCAACGGAGTTATAGATGTTTTCATCTTCGTTTTGGTCGTTATTTTGTGTCAGCTGATGTTACCTTCTTTGAGTCCATGTGTTATTCTGGAGAGTCTATGTCTGTGGAGGAGTCGGTTCCTCTCTTATCCATTATTGAGCCTCTAGTTGTTGGTCACCATGATACCTCTGTTCTTCCTACATGTGCTACACATCCTTTGCAAGTGTATCGGCGCCGCCAAGGTCTACCAGTGCCTCCTATGGCAGAACCAGCCTCCTATACTAATGCAAACCACCTCAAAGCGATTTGAATCTTCTCATTGCACTTTAAAAAGGTATTCGTTCCTCTATTGTCTATTCTATATTCAATTTTGTGTCATATAACTCTCTACATCCTCGTTTCTGTACCTTTGCATTGTCCCTTTCTTCTGAGTATATTCCCAGGAATCATAAGGAGGCATTTCTATTTCCACAATGGAAAGCTGCAATGAATGAAGAGGTAACTACTCTGACAGTCCATGACTCTCGGGAGTTAGTGACCTGTCCTGTTGGAGCTAATGTAGTCACTTGCAGATGTGTGTACACCATCAAGTACAAGGCTGATGGCACTATTGACAGATACAAAGTCAGATTAGTTGCTCAAGGTTTCACTCATACATATGGGATTGATTATGAGCAGACATTTTCTCCAGTGGCTCGTCTCAATTCCGTCAGGGTGGTCCTATCTATTGCTATCAACAAATCTGAGGATCTCTGCTAATTAGATATTAAGAATGCATTTTTGTATGGTGATTTAACAGATTTTGTGTTTATAGAGCAACCTCCAGGGTATGTTGTTCAGGAGGAGGACAGAGCTTGCAAGTTAAAGAAAGCGATTTATCGCCTTAAATAGAGTCTCAGAGCATGGTTTGAAAAATTCAGCAAAGTTGTGATGGCAAAGAGCTTCCAAAGGTGTGTAGTGGATTACTTAGTATTCTACAAGAAGATAGATTGTAGTTGTGTTCTTCTGGTGGTCTATGTTGATGACATATTTGTGACTGGAAATAACAGAGAGGACATCAGAGAAGTGAAAGACCACCTTAGTTCACACTTTGTTACTAAAGACATGGGAAGAAAGCGATATTTTTTGGACATAGAGTTTACTTATGCAAATGACAAAGTTTCGTTGTCCCAGAGAAAGTATGTTCTTGATCTTCTTCAAGATACAGGACTCTTGGTATGTAAACTCGAGAGTACCCCTATTGAGCAGTCACCATCCTTTTGGAATACGAGCTCAGAGTTGATAGAAGATCCTGGCCAATACAGGAGGTTGATTGGTAAATTGATCTACTTGACAGTGACTCGGCCAGACATAGCCTATGCAGTGAGTTTGCGTAGTCAGTTCATGCATGAGCCTAGGAGAGTGCATTGAAGTGGAGTCTTGCGTGTCCTTACCTATGTAAAAAGTACTTCAGGTAGAGGTTTGATCTACAGAAACAATGGCCATGTGGATATCATGGCATATTTTGACTCAGGATATGTAGGAGATCGAGAAGATAGAAAATCCACATCGGATTTTTGCACTTATGTGGAGGAAATCTTGCTACCTGGCGCAACAAGAAACAGAATGTGGTATCACGTTTTAGTGCAGAAGCAGAATACAAGTCTATGACTCAGACAACGTGTGAGATGATGTGGATCAGATCTTTGTTATCAGAGTTTGGTTGTCTATCAGATAAGTCCATGCTGATGTATTGTGACAACCAAGTAGTCATTTTCATTGTCAATAATCTCACCTTTCATGAGCACACAAAACATATAGAGGTTTATTGTCATTACATTAGGGATATGGTGATGAGAGGTGTTATCTCTACCCTTTACACTCAATCATCAAAGCAGTTGGCTGATGTCTTTACAAAGAGATTGAGTGTTAGGGTGTTTCAGTCTCTATGTAATAAGCTGAGCATGGTTGATATGTATGCTTTAAGTTGAGGGAGAGTGTTAGAGTTGCCTTTTAATCTATATTAGTGTTAGTTATGGGTTGTTGGGTTAATGGATATCTGTTTATCCTTGGATATCTAATAGTCTCTATATATATATAACTCTTCTTTCAGAAATAATAGAGACAATTTTTATTTTTTTTCCTTCAATATACGTATTTTAGAATAGTTATTCCATGAGAAGGTGGAATAAAGTTATTCTGTTAAGATACATGTATGTATATTGTGTGTTTAATTTTTGTTTAAAAATTAATACATATATAGTATGATGTATACATATTTTAAATTAGATGTATGTCTTAATAATCAAGTTGATTATTATTAATCTACATATTTTTTACATATTTCAATACTTTACTTATTCCACTTTTCGTCTAAACTAGAATATCTCTATATATGCACCTATTCACCTTTAGAAGAAAATCATTTCCAAATTGAATTGCAATACTATTAGAATATTAATATTACTTTCCATTTATTCTTATTTTTCTTATTTTACATCTAAAGAGGGGCTTAAGGTTTAATATGTAACTAATCAATACCATAGTTTCACGTACCTTGCCTTGATAAACTCTGTCATGAAGGCAAAATTCAAGCCTAAGAAAAGCTCGGTCCAGTTGCTGTCCATAAAAATCTAGCACTCTTCTCTTGGGGCAGCTACTGCCCAGGAGATCTCCAGCACACTTCTTTTCTATCAAAGCCTCAAAATCAACTCCTCAAGCCCAAAGCCAAACCTTTGATCTCCATTTCAAGAGAACACTGAAAGAGAAGAGAAAGAAGGATAGGCTATATATAGAGACAAGGGAAAACATGGGTTGCAGAAAATTATGAAAGTTCTACACCCTTCCAGGATCTACATAAAAATTTCATATGCATATCCTCAAAATTTACACAATAACCCCTCTCTTATAAATAAACTTATCATAGCTTTCCATTATTGCACTTTAGTACATTCATGCATGTAATGTAAACCAACTAGTATAAAAAACAAGACATTACATCGTATCCTCCTTAAAAGAAATTTTGTCTTCAAAATTTACAATATATCAAATAAATAAGGGTAATTGGATTGGATATCCTCTTCTTGTTCCAATGTGGCTTCTCCCACTGCATGATGTTGTCATACTTCTTTTCTTCTCCAACTTCTCTCCTTTCTCTTCTCTTCTAGCGTTCTCTTAACAAGGAGGGACCTAGGGTTTGGTTTTGTGCTTAGGGAGGAACTGATTTTGAGGCTTTGATAGAAAGGAAGTGTGCTGAAATCTCCTAGACAGTAGCTAGACCAAGAGAAGGATGCAGAATTTTTTATGGGTAGCAACTAATCAGGCTTTTCTTATGCTTTATCTTGCCTACGTGACAAACTTTGTCTTAGACTAGTGAACCTATGATTTGGGGTTAGTAATATTGTCGACTTTAAATACTCTTAATAATCCATGGATTTTGGGTAGAATTAACTAGTGTTTATTTCTTTATTTGATGTTACTCTAGTTATGCCTAAATCTTTCATGTAATTGATTGTAAATTACAAAATGGAGGTGTATCACACATTCATTGGTTTTCTTATTGGTCAATTTATGATTTTCATGAATTTAGACTTCTTGTTTATAAGTTACAGGCCATAGAGATGTTAATTAAGCCCATTTTTATCATAGTTGTGTAGGTTCTTGGGTTTCAGCATTTTCAAGTCTGGTTTTGATTAAATTCAGACCTTAGTTTTGCTGAATTATTTCTGTAAATGGTCTTTTCTTCTGGAATTGAAGGTGTTTACCTTACGTGTGATTATTAAAAATATATAAAAGTATAAATAACGTTTTAAATAAGTAAATGATAATGGTTTTGATTATTTGATGCCTAAATAGGCTTTGAATTATATTTCCATACAAGCTTTGAGAAAATTTAATGGTTTAAGAATAAACAATGATTATGATGGTTCAATTATTTTTTGGTAATGAAAAAGAGATTTATGAAGTTTTGGCTTATATTATGCCAATGATATATCAATTCATATATATATCTGTGTTGGATTGTCGTTTTGAAAATATGAACGTGGATGAAAGGTCAATCGTGATAGGCACGTGCCATGATGTGGTAACGCCTGATGATTAGGACACAAATGGAGGGTCTTGTATTCAATGATTTGATAACACTTGACCCAGGACGTAGCACATTGGCACAGTGGTCCTTATGTGGTATTACAGAATATTTTCAACTTCTATTTGTATATCAGATTTTGTGAGTTTTTAACCGAGATTTTTGGTTATGTTTTGGCTTCCATTAGTTTTGTTGTTTCAAATAAGAAACATTAATGATGTTTCCACATGACATATATTTTATCGATTCATTGGAAATATGTGTAGCTCGATTATGATTAGTTTTCAAAGGATGATTTTGCATGTTTTGTGTAACATGAAATATAGAAGATAATTACATATTAAAATATTAATAGGGTGAGACTAATCCATGTCATAGGAGTAGCATGTTGAGTTCCCCTATGTGGAACTCACGTTGTTGTTTCACTCTTCTTTTTTTTGCAAGTATGTATTTAGTCCTAACATGGTTAGTCACATGTAACTGGAAGTCACTGTAGAGTCCTTTCATGCTTTCCTCGGGATGTGATGTAGAACTTTGGAGTTTTGTAGCTCCTTTTTTACTTTTAATTTATTTTAGATCTTGTGCTTTAGTTAAGTAAATATGTTATATAGTTGTAGTTAATGTGTTGAGATGTTAGTATTGATTATAATATTGATATCATTTGTGAGTTTGGCTTTTGCCACTCATGTGCCTTTTCTTGGTCAATGATTATGGAGACTTTCATCCATTTCCGACTTTGTTTATTGTTTTTTTTTTTACTGAAATGCACCTTGCTATAGACTCTTTTTATGTGCATTTGAGTTTTTGTCAACTTTGAGGCTTATGTTTTATCGATTCCATTGATCTTTTGGATCAAAGACTTCAACCATCATGTTTTTTATTGTCATGTTTTCCATTGTATTGTCTATAAATCTAAAGACTTCGGTTGTATTCTGACATCATTAGCTTTATGTTTTTACAATTTTTCATGGCTACTTTAGACTTTTTGGTACATTATCTTTTTCACATATTTCTGCACATTGATTTCTTGGCCTGCCGAGATTTTTGCACATGTGGAAAGACAAAAATATAGCAATAAATGATGTCAGGTAATCTTGGAATGTCATAAAAAATAGCTAATGATGTCAGAATACAACCCAAAACTTGAAACATATGGTCAAAACAATAGAGAACATGATGGTGCAAGTCCCATGTCTCAAAAAGATCGATTAAATCAATAAAACCAGAGCCTTAAAATTAAAAAATCTCAAATACACAGCATAAAATCTGTCCCCAAGAAAGCCATCAAGAATCAATAGCAAAAGAATGCTGAAATGAATGAAAATTTCCCAAATATCTATGTAGGCATGAGAACTCGAAATACTAGCATGCATGCTCACATTTTATCCATATAGGCAATATTAAGCAATAGAAAACATGGTATAGTTTCCTCCCATGACATAGATCTTGTGTTTCATGCAATATAAATGCAATCCACGCATCATACTTGGCCTTCAGGTAAAAGTATACCTACTTTGTGGGTGAAATTTTCTTTTGGTTTATTCTTATTTTGCTTTATACCTCTTGCTCCACATGTAAGGTTGGATGGCCTCTCCAAGGGTTGGAGGTGGTTTAGTGATGAAAATGGTGGGAGTGGTGGATTTTATGGCTTGAAAGTGGTGGAAATGGAGGAGAAGAGCTTCCTTTTTTTCTTCTTCTCCTCTCCTTGGGAATCATATATCAACCATATAGAATGGATATTCTCGATCCATGATTCTCAATTGAAGAAATCTTCTTCATCATTTATAAGAATTCTCCAACTGCATCAAAGGTAAGGAAGTTGTTCCCTCTTCGTATTCATCAACAGATTATTTTTGTGACGAAATTAGTCATTTAAGTATGAAAAGGAAGATGTAGATTGCATGGCACAAGACTGGCTGGTGTGGGAGAATAAGCAAGAATCAAAATACAATTCGATCCAAGATAATGAACATGGAATACAATCCAATCTTCAAGGAAATCAACTAAATTCCCAAGAGACTCCAATTCGATCCAAGATAACGAACATGGAATACAATCCAATCTTCAAGGAAATCAACTAAATTCCCAAGAGACTTCAATGTTTACTCAAGAATATCAAATATCAATAATTTTAAATCATCATCAAAATTGTCTGACAATAAGAGGTTGATTCCCTTATATAAGATGTCCAATTACAAATCTAAATATAAGATATAACTAACTCTATATCTAAATAGCAACATAAAATATCTAATACAAAAGATATAACTAACTTATAACTAAATAGCAAGATAAATACTATCTAACTAATTATCTCAATACTAGCCTTATCACTGGCACTAGACACCTGATTGTTTGATGAACCCTTTTCAGATAACGATGGGGCATGATTATAGAGGAAGCTGTTGGAGTTATCTACTTTTTAAATATATCTTGATTACTCCAAATGAATCCAATCATTGAAGGTGTAGCAACTCTTTCATGTAGTTTCCTTAAGTGTGGCAATGAAGTCTACAAGATTGTCGCCAATAGAGGTAGACAGGTAGCTCATTGAATGTGGTTTCCAAGGAAGTTCTTGCATGGAGCCACACCCTTGACCTTTTAGGCTGGCAATGATGGGGTATGCCTGTAGAGGAAGTTGATGGAGTTTACTTTGTTAGATGCATCTTGATTACTCCAAATGAATGTGATCATTGGAAGTGCACCAACCCTATTTATCGTTTCCTTAAGTGTGACGTTGAAGTCTATAAGATCTTTGTCAACAGGGATAGCTCATTGAATGTGGTTTCCAAAGCAATTCTGCATAGAGTCACCGTTGACCTTTTAGGCTAGCTTGGGTGGATCAGAAATCTCTACCTTTCACTAGTAGGTTTAGATTGCCCAGCCAATTGGGCAATTGCTTTGAATATTTTTGGTCTATGTCCTCCATGTGGATGTTGCTCATAATCTCCTTGGCTGCTTTTGAAATTTGGGGCATAAATCCAATCAATTCTAGGCTGGAGAACACTTTCATGTTCAAGCACAAAGGCACATCTACAAAGTAATGTAAAGATGTGTGATAAGAAACATGGAACGCGCAAGGTCCCAGCACCGAAGAGCCAGAATTCCTAGTCTTTGCATTTGGTGACTTCACTTGAGTTGGAGGTAGGAAAGAAATCTGGTGTCATGTATGTTCTCAAGACAAAAGAAATTTAATGTCATTGCATGGATATTGACCCTCAACCACCAAAGATCACCAAATTTCTTGATGAATTTGAAATTTTATTTCGAAGACCTTATAAGTTTTCTCTATCTAGCATGCTGTTGATTTTATTTGGGTTCTCCCTAAACGCCCTCATCCCTGAATGAACCTGAGATAACATGTTTTAGTTGTGACGACTGCTTGAGTCAAACCTCATTAAGGACTTGCCCGAGAGAACCTTGGTCCTTGCATCTCTTTTGCGGTGGAGGAAGATGTGGGCCACTTATTCTTACACTGTTAGACCAGTGATTTTTTAGAGATGGGTGAATTGAAACAAAAAAATTGTAGCTTGACTTCCCATGGCTCCTCATTTGTCGGTTTTTTATCTTTATTATAGATTGATTCATACTTGCTTCTTTCAGAGAACTCAATGTAGGCTATCCTTATTCAAAAGTTATAATGCTTATTTGGGATGCTTCCAAATGTTGTTGGATTACACGTTAAAGCATGACTCTTTGTAAGTTCTAAGTGATCAATTAGCAAATCAGGCTTAATCACATGGTGTGTGCTTGAACATAGATGACTCACAACTTCGATATTTCATGTCTATGGTGGTGTTTTAATTCTTGTTTGCAATTCTTGCATCTCAACGAAGCTTGCAAGCTTGTTAGTCTTCTCCATACATTATTCTTATTTTAGATAAATATGGAATATTAATTATTATGGAAATGAAATACACTTCCTCCTTGTACAGAATTCTAGCTTTAACAAGAACTGTTGTACTCATGTATTTTATTTTTGTTTGACACTTTTGGATAACATAGGAGGTGCAAACGAAATACATGCACTTGGGAATATACGAGGTCCCAAATTGAGGATAAGATTGTTAAGAGTGTCATATTTGATGATTTTGTACTAATGTTTGAAATGATCAATATCAGTTAAGACGCAAAGGATAATATTTAACATTTTAAATGTCTGCTATTTGTTTTGCATTACAGACAGGAGATTACACAAGGAGTTAGAAGTTCCACTCGAGCAGTTCACCTTGCTGAGGACAGGCTGCGTCGCTTCACCATGACTCCAACAGGTTGGCTCAAACTTTGTGCTCCTGCTCAACATGTTTTATGTAGCGAATAGGATAAGGGAGTTTTTTACTTCTTTTTCACTTGATTAGCATCGGTTCAGGTGCAAGCCACTCACATGAGCAAGACAGAGGGACCACCACTGGCAAGAAGTGCTAGGAGCCTCCGGGAGGGGATTGTTAGGGGTCGTGCTTTATTGGGATCACTCTCCTCGCTCACCCGATTCTGTCGTTTGGCATGGAACTTGTTGGCCACTCATGGACGAAAGCGTTCTTGAATGCTTGTCGGTATGCATTCAGCTAATTGTTTGTAGGCCTAACTTTGGCCTTCAAACTTTGGCACCTTCAGTTTTCACACGGTTTGTCTATGTCACATTGAAGTCATTATCTGTGGTTTCTATCGTTCAACAGGGTGTAATTTTGCTTTACATTATCCTGTAAAAAGACTGCTATCATTTGACTTTCTTATTGTGAAAGATTATAATCCTAAGAATCTGAATTTGAAGCCCCTTGCTCAGTATTAAAACTGTCGTGTTTTTTAATTAAGAAAGCAGGTATGTAACATTTATTTGTTCATCATCTTGCGATATAAGTATAATAACAAAGAAAAATAGATATCAAACTGACAATAGATTATGCTTATTCATGACCATGCGCCTTTCCAATAAAACAACAATTGCCTACTTGTGGATGGATAGAAAGGTGGATAAGGTGTGGTTGACCGAAAAGAGAGGAAAATTGAACTCCTGAAATTTGATACTCCTGACTCTATCTAGGCTTGTGCATGTGTAGAGATGCAAGGTAAATTATTTCTTCTATCATTTGCATCTTTATAGGGGAGGAAGGGAAGGGAAGGGAAGGTAAATTATCATTTCTTCAGAAGCTTGTGTTGGAAAGTAATGGATGATTTTCAAGGAAAGCGTGCACAATCATCCTAAATTGGGGAAAATTTTAGTAGGGGAAGTAGCTCTATGTCTTGCGTAGCTGCGTCCCCTTTCTATTGGACAAATATTCAGAGACATTAATCTGCATTTCTCTTCCTGAAGGACGGAACACAACGAGAAGAAACAAAGTGGTTCAATACATTGGGACACCAATATATGGACAATATGAAAGGATTGAACTTGTATCAATGTCGTTTTATCCATGTAACCCTTATTTCTTCATCTTTTAGTATGCAAGTGAAGAGCAGACGTATATATGGATGTGCCTTTCAATTCAAAATAAATAATGTCAAGGTGAGGTCTTGCACTCCAAATTCGGCCAACGAAGAGGACACCTAGAGCATACCACCGTTGGAACTCCATAATTTTTGTAGGTTTATAATCGTCTCTTGCTTTTGTTTATACATGCTGTCATTTCCAATCAATTGGTATCAAAACGTGGTCTAACAATAGAGTGAAGTTTCAAGTTGAAAAGTTTGACCATAGAGAAAATTTCTCCCTCTAGGGACTAAGGTTCAAAAGCTCCAAAAACGACGCATAGCTAGGGGTGCTTATTGGCAAGAAGCAAAAGGAGATGACAATGTGCGACAAGGGTTGATACAATCTTGATTTAAGGGGAGTGCCAACTAGTCATGCTGTTTCTCTTTTATACGGACATATTCAACGTGATGGGGAAAAAGACAATAGCGATGTTGTGGTCAAAACTAGAGAGTTTGTATGGATGAAATTCCTTAAAAAAAAATTATATCACAGGAACTCCTATTATTTTTAATAAAGATTATTAGTGGTTTGATTTTTATCGACATAAACTTAGATAAAGAATAGAATGACGTGATACTACCAATCTCTTTGCCACAATCTTATAAGCATTTGAAACTAGCATATAAGAAAGACATTTGGAGTTGGAGAAATTTGTTATTACATTTTTGCATAATGCAAATATGGACACCCTCAAATAAACTCAGGTGAATGTTTATTAGTTTGCTATCGACATCAAGCAAGAGATCAAAACAAATATGCACACAGAAAACACATTTTTACATGGATCATCGTAAAAAATTACATTCACGAGCAACGACAAATCGTTCTTTATTATATAGAGGAAGTATTAGGGATAATATACCAAAACAGAATTTACAATTCAATACCCTAACCTAGTAACCTTAGCATATAAGGAGTATATACAAACTCAAGATAGATATGTAATCCTAAATGGAGCCTGATATAGTTAATCCTATATAATCTTATATGGCAAGATTTCATTTCCAAATGGAGACCTCCGAATCCAAATGTGGGGTCAGTCTCTAATGTAGGGAGCCATGACTATGTAACTGAATAGGGATAAACAGATGGTTTGAAATTCATGACATCTCAACGTTATCAAATAACACATGTATATTAAAGGATAAATTAAGTGGAAGTTACCCACCTTGGTGATCGATGGAAGTACTTGAGAGCTATTTCCCTACTTCTCTTCTTCCTTTCTTGTTGTGATTCCTCTTCATACTGGTCCTGTGTAACGACCCTCAAGTTGCTACCACTAAATCTAACTACAAGTTTCTATTAAATTATTTATTTTATCTTTATCATTAACTAACAATTACACTAATAATGCAGTTAAGGTTAAGTATTTTCAATAGAAAAATAAAATCACTAAACAACAAAAATAAAACTAAACTAATACTCACCTAGATTCCTAATGTGTGGTGGCATGACTCTTCTTATATGTACTAGCAACCAAGAGTTACTATCCTACACTAGCCAAAACACACAAAACAAAACATACGTGAGTGACCACTCAATGGTCACCCAGTAAAAACCCCATCTACAATTTAGCGACCTATGCCAAGGACAACCAAGCACAGCATCACACCCAGATGCTAGTAAACCAAAAGGATAATCTACCGATGTCCATCACACAAGCATTGGCATTCCTCTCGAATGCTGCAACAACAAATCAGCCAGCCTACCACTGCTTGACAGGCCACAAAATCACAAAACTATGTCTTTGAAACCATTCTTTTCTTTTCCTTTTTAAAAACACATATATGCTCTTTCAAAATCTTTTATGCATGCTCGAGGTGGCCATTCTTGCCAAGTCAAGCCCAAAAGCCACACCAAAGCACAACTAAAGAGTCTTTACTCTGTACAATATGGTCTCCTCTGGACTTAAGTACAATACCAAGCCATGGAGCCTCTATTCCCAAACCATGGAGCCACCGTTCCTAAAACACTACGCCTCAACAGGCACCAAAGCCACGACCTCCCTTAGGCCCAGAGCCTGATTTCCTGAACTAGGACTCCGTACAAAACACAAGCACCAACAGCTTGTCGAACTGCTCGGCGCCAAGCAGACAACACTGGTCACAAGTAGTCCACCGAGGAGCGACCATGGCGTCTGCACTGCCACGATGTATCACTCTGTGCAGGAGCAAATCACTGTTCCATGATTCTCCCTTCTGGAGAACCCTCAGATAACCAATCCCTCCTAGGAAGGCAGTCCTGTCTCTTAAGACACTACCAGTTACGGGGCACTCGTCCCACCTGTACTAGCCACCGCGAGATATGCCTCCTCACGATGTCCTCCACACGATACTAAGAAGGAGTCTCATACCTCCACACCCAATAACACTTAAGCCTTAGTGCTCATAGCGACAGCAGGAGTATCATACCTCCTCGTCATGCCATGAAATACCTCAACTCGTGAACCTCAACTTTAGTCTTGCGAACGACAGTTAAGGAATATCATACCTCCAAGACCCAACGAACACTCGTTTCAGTCTGTTGGTCCCCAACGTAAACAGAAAGCACCGGAAAATTCTTTCCCAAATAATTTTCAAATCTGTACTTTTCTCTTTCTAAAACTTTCTTTTTGGAAAACCTTTTCAAAAATTATTAAATATCCTTTAAAACTCAAGAAACATTGTACCCAGTAGCAGTACAGAAACTAAGGTTGAGAAACCACAATACAAAACACAACCTCGACATCTCTCTTGTCAGGCCTAAGCAAAAACACCTTAGGAGCGTTTGGGCTCACGAGCACCACGCTCAACCCACGACCATAATCCAAGAAAACACCAACAAAAACATCCTCTGAGTGTCAAACCCACCTAAGAGACACCACAGCAAAGCAAACACAACCAGAACTCCATGCTCTGGCGCCAAGTGTAAGACACTTATTGACTTGAGTCCTTCGAGAGCACAGCCAGATCAGCTCAAACACCTGGAACAGTGCCATTGAATACTCCATTCAATGCACCACACACAAAACTACACAAACCCTAGACCTAGGAATGCTATCATTATCCCTAAAGTTCAGTCTAAACCATCTCAGGAAAGAACCTATTATTTCTAAATCATATTATCTTTTATTCTACACATATCCCAGAAGATTTCTTGTTAATTCATTTTAGGCAAATCCTACAATCATTTTAATGGTTATCCTAACCATTTATGTTATTATATTTATTATCTTTAATATTAATATATATATATATATATACCCACATATATATATATATTAATCAACTCAACAAAACCAAGTGCAAGGGTCCAGGTCTAGTTTGGTAAACCAAACCAAAACGGTCAGCCGAACCAGGACTCAGGGGACCAATTCGGTAAATTGAAAAGGGATCAGTCAACCGAAATCCCCTACCCCGGCATGCTGAAGACGACTGGTCGACCGAATCAGGGTGCTACATCAACACCTAAGATCCAAAATGACAGACTGAATAAATTCGGTCGACCGAATCAGGGATTAAGGGGACATTTTGGAAGCCCAAAACGGTATGTTGAAATAATTCAGCATATTAAACTAGACGAACCCAGGACACCAAAAAACGAGACCCAAAGTCTCAAACCTACAAACACTCACACAAACCAAGCAAACCATATATCAAAATGAAGATCTCAACATGATCTTCCAAACCAAACAAACAACACAAAGATTATCAAGCAGATCTCGAGAAATCAACAGAAAACACAAAGGAGACACTATTCAAACCATAAATACAGTCCTAAATGGCCCACAAATGCATAATAAATTCTATAAAATTCAGTACAATTACAAGCATATTCTCATGCACCTATGGTACAAATTTGGAGTCAAAAGAAAATCTACAGAGTGCGTACCTCAACCAAAGATGTGGCGACGAGAGACGAACGACGATGCTCCTCCTTTGACCACAGCTGCTCCTCTCCTCTACGCGACGACGGCGACTGCATTCTTCCTTCTCTGGCCATCTTTCTTTCTCTCTCTCATCTCACCCCTCTCTCTCTCCGTCTCTCCTCTCTCCAATGAAGAAGAGGAAGAAGAGGAAGGAGTGGGGGTGAGGCTTGGTGGAGAGAAAAGAAAGAAAAGGAAGAAGGAAAGAGAAGAGAAAGAAGGGAAGGAAAGAAAGGAAGTCGCAAATACGAAATCATGACACACGACTTTCCACGTTCATGTGACTCGTGCAAACCGAAATCTGCCACCAGAGCACAAAGCGAACCCTCAAAACTCCCATGAAGGTCGATACAACATCTAAACCACGTCACACCAAAAAAGCTAAAAATCCACAAATCCAAGTATAAGACAATGCGAAAGCTGCGTTTCCCACTAAATGTAGGGGACTTAGCGTCTAACGACCTAGAATTCCATCAAAATATCTGACCAAAACACCACTTTTAAAACTAGGTCATCTCTCTCTCTCTCTCTCCCTCTCTCTTACTAAATGTAGGAGACCCAGTGTCTAACGACCTAGAATTTCATTAAAATATCTGACCAAAACAACACTTCTAAAACTAGGTCATCTCTCTCTCTCTCCCTCTCTCTCTCTCTCCTTTGTGCTAGGATTTGGGAGATAGGAAACAAGTGCTACAAGAAAGAGTTTGTGTTGGGAAGAAATGCTAGTCATGTAACTTGTTCTCCTCTCCTCATTTCTTTTCTTTACTTTTTGCTTAAAACCATGGTCACTTCTAACCATTCTTTGATGATCCAATGGTCTAAAAGATTCCGATATCATTGGATACAAATTTATTTTTGCCAAATAGTTATTGTCTCTTCTATTAACAATTGAACACATTGTTAATAGACGTTTAAAAATATAATAACTAGATATCATTTTATATGATTAAGAGTAATAGGTTAGATTTTTTATTGACTAATCATAATTTGAGTTATTGCATGAGGTTTAAACAAGTCTCCCAACAAGGTCATACACAATACACAACACGATTATAAGGTATGTCATAAATGAATTTATACAATTAAGAATTAAATTAGGTGACTTCATACCTAGAAAACTCAAATATGCAATTTAAGATTCATGGATATGATCATTATAAATAAAGAAAATTACTTGTTACCATCTCCAACTTTGCACAAGTTTCATTCTATTACCTTCTACTTCACAACATGATAATTAAGTACCTCCAATTTTTCAAAATCACTTTTACTTCTAATGACGTTAATTTTTCTTTATCTTGATTGTTTTACCCTCCCATATAATATAACGATGTATGCCCTAATTCCTTCGAAACCCTAACGAATTTCTCCTTCTCTTCGTTCTTTCTCAAAAACAATTCCTAACGAAACTCTATCAAAGGAGAATGAGGATCCATCTGAAAGAGGAAAACCAGAATATCGAAAGGAGAGCACGATCTAGGAAAAACACAATGCTTAAAAGCCCTTGAGAAGAAAAGCCCTCCCATCGTGAAGCTTGGAGAAAGGAAGAGCTTGTGCAACTCATCTCATGGGAGAAGAGGAAAAGAGGAATGGAAAGAGAGAAATAGGTCATCTTAAGTTCTTTTAGAAATAGAAAAGGAAAATAATAGATAACGGTAAAATAGTCTAAATCCCTTGTAAACGTTACGGCCATATGTAATCACGGAAATCATACAAAAGGATTTAAATATCTAACATACATAATCGGAGGTATTTAATTATCGTGTTTTGAAGTAGGAGATAATAAAGTGAATAATTAAGTGAAACTCAAACAAAATTAGAGACCGTAATAATAAGTAATTTTTAAAGTTTTTAAAAAAAAAAGTGTTGACTTCCCACTCCACTTGAGGATATGATTTTCCTCTCTACGTACGGATAAATGTACCAAAAAGAGAAGACATGTATTGTATACGAGTTAAAATAGAAGTCACCGCGTGAACTTTTAAGTCAAAAACAGAAAGCATCAGAAAAACATAGGAGCTAGAACATAACCCAAGAGTTTAATTTAGCCAGTAAGTAGCTTGAGTTTCCAAGCGGAACACACCCGTTCCCACCCGCATGCTTTAACGACTTGATTCGCTGCAAAGGAAAGAAAGAAATGTTAAATTGGATCCAGGCTGATCAGCCAACGCGAGTCACATCACATGCTCCTCAATCAAATGATAAATTCCATAATAATAATAATAATAATTCGTCGGCAGATCTCACCACCTCCCTGGGGGCTGGGGCTGGGGCTGGTTTGCAAGTTTACACAAGAGAGAATACCAGAAAAGGCGTGCCTCCCACAGCAGCTTCCTCCACCCGGTGAAATCGAATTATTCCCCCACACGAAAAGACGACTTCTTCTACTCACCTCCGTCTCATCATCATTCATCTATCACAGCCAAAAAAACAAATTTACCCAACTATTTCCTTCCTCTCTTCCTCCCTTTCCGTTCTACCTCCTCCAGATCCCCAAACCCTAGCTTCGGCGAAAGCATGTCAGGGCAAGGGCAGCGCCTGAACGTGGTCCCGACGGTGACGATGCTGGGGGTCATGAAGGCCCGCCTCATCGGCGCCACCCGCGGCCACGCCCTCCTCAAGAAGAAGAGCGATGCCCTCACCGTCCAGTTCCGCTCCATCCTCAAGAACATCGTCACCACCAAGGAGTCCATGGGCGACATCATGCGCGCCTCCTCCTTCGCCCTCACCGAGGCCAAGTACGCCGCTGGGGACAACATCCGCCACGTCGTCCTCGAGTCCGTCCGCTCCGCATCCCTCCGCGTCCGCTCCCGCCAGGAGAACGTCGCCGGGGTCAAGCTCCCCCGATTCGAGCACTTCACAGACACCGCTGCCGCCGACTCCCGCGGGGACCTCACCGGGCTGGCGCGCGGGGGGCAGCAGGTGCAGGCGTGCCGTGGGGCCTACGTCAAGGCGATCGAGGTGCTCGTGGAGCTCGCGTCGCTGCAGACGTCGTTCCTCACGCTCGACGAGGCGATCAAGACGACGAACCGGAGGGTGAACGCTCTGGAGAACGTCGTCAAGCCGAGGATCGAGAACACCATCAATTACATCAAGGGGGAGCTCGACGAGCTCGAGAGGGAGGACTTCTTCCGGCTCAAGAAGATCCAGGGGTACAAAAGGAGGGAGATCGAGAGGCAGACGATCGCCGCCAAGCAGGTTGCCGAGGGGATCGCTCTCAAGGGAGGGGTATCGATGGGCACCGTGAACAACATTCTTATCGTTGGGGGTCAGAAGGACGAAGACATCATCTTCTGATGATGATTGCTAGGTGTGCTTAACTCCCACTCCCAATCCTGCTGTTTCTTTTTATCTCGGAGAGAATTGCGCTTTCATTCTGTTTCGTTTTCTAGATGTGCAATATTTGTGTTTTGATGATGAATAATGATTGGCTACAAAACGCTATTCCTGCACTTGTCCGTTTTGATTGCCGTTTTTTTTTTTGGAGTTATATCTATCAATCCTGCGGGTTATGTAACTTATCTGGAGGGAAGGTTCACTCTTTGCTATGCCAACATTTTTTTTGTTATATAGTATATGAACATTCCAGTAACAGTGTGGCACTCATCTGCTTATTTTTATTTATTATTATTATTTTTTTGTGGAGATTCGTCTCTTTTAAATTCTTGTTTGTGTCGTTCCTCAAAAGTGGCCATGTATGTACGACATTGCTCCCTTATATGATCGGTTAAATTTTCAGAGATTTTAGTGTAACCTTCCGTCTCTGCTGCATTTCGCCCCTGAATATTTCAACTGAAATAGCATGTGCTTTTAGGGAAATCAGGATCTTCTCTAGCTTTGTGATCCAGAAATACTTTAGCAGGATAAAGGTGCCATAGCAAGTTCACATCACCCAAAATATCTGTTTATTGGCATTTCTGTAATAGAAATGCTGAATACAGGCCTGTTACATCCCACGATTATAAGCTAACAATCTTACCTTAGATGTATGGACAGTGTAGTTGCACCACTTAGCTTCTCCAATATAGTTCATCTTCCTAGCTTCTTCTTCCACCACTTGAAGTATTGATGAACGCCAATCTGAATGTGACTAACATAAGATCAACCGAGGGGCGATCAGATTATATGGTGACACATTACAGTAAGGAGAGATGCACCTTGGATTTTCTTGTTGTGAGTGAATCATTAACTATCATGCAATGTAGCTGAATACCTACAGATGTAGGGATTCCATTTGATTCAAAGTGAAAACTATTTTTTCTACTTTTGAAGTTCTTGGTAAGCCCATGTTTTGGCAGAACAGAAGATGCTGTCAAACTGAGAGGTTACATGGCTAATACAGAAATGGTGGAAGAAACTGAACCTTGCAACTTCCGAAAGTAACAGTTTTATATAATAATCTGTGCAGTTATTGTAGATTTGGAAATTGGTTCAAACAACAAATTTGTCAAAGAGATCTTGCTATAGGAACTTTTGTACCAGTTTTAATATCTGATGCTAGGATTTTAGATGTTTATTTAGCTATGTGGCTATGCCTTTTCCTTTAAATGCTTAAATGCCTCCACCCTCAAGGGAAGATAGTTGTAACTCAAGTTGAAATTGCTTGGGAAACATCTTCTACCCTGCTTGAATTGACAAACATTTTTCTTGACGTGCATTTAGAGTGAACATAATGGATGTTCATTTATCGAGTAATTTAATCCTTCTTGTGGTTGTTGTCGAGTAAATCAAACAGACTCTCATGATCTTTACTGAATTTCACCAAAAAAGGAATATTCAGGTCAGAGTATTTGCAAAATCCCATGGTGATTCTTGTATCACCATGCTTTATCATGTCATTGTTAAAATGTACTAATGTCATGTCTGCATCATAATCATGACGACTTCCAAAACAAATTTGTATTGTTCTCCCCTATTCCTTTGCTTTTCTACATTTGCTCATTATGGGCTTATATTATCACACGATGAGAAAAGGTATACAAGATCTTTGATTTGCTTATATTGGATTGGTCATTCGAGGATGTTTGATCTCATTTTATTATGTTTTAAGTTTTAAAAATAAGAGTGTTGGCTGCTGTTGTGGCAATCAGGACGCTTAAAACCGGGCTTCTTATTTAAATTGTTTAATGTTTTTTTATTTAGTTGAATATAGAATTCCTAATATGGTTGTGCACAATTTTGTTTGATGTTAATGGATGTTTTTCTGTAAACAAGTTGAGAATACACAAGGAAAATGCTGGAAGCCTTGAATGCACGCCCAAATCTTCTAGAATTGAAAGTCAAGGTTTTGATGCAACTTGGCTTGCTATTCTTGTTTTCCGAATTTTCATTTGATAATTGCTTGTGCATCAGGGCATGTGCAAGTGTATATTTTTTTTGATATCGGTATGAATATATTTTCTTCTTGTGGTCCGTGAGATTCGAACTTGAGAGGAAGGTAGAAGTTCCACTCCTTCTAGTAAACTACACCATGGTAGTTGATTATGTGCAAGTGTATATTAATTTGTTCCAAGTGCAACTATTTTATGGGGAATGTGATACCAATTACTTATGCTTTGAATAATTTAATTTTGGAGTAAATTACTTAGATGGTATCTTGTACTATGATTGATTTTTAATTTACTAAATCTCAACTGTAAATAGATTATTTTGGTATCCTAAATTATGATCATCCATCATTGTGGTATTTCTGTTAACAGGAGTAGATTTTACAATAAATATTAGACTAAAATGCTCCTGACGTTGTGTACTTTCTTCTCCATTTCGTTCTTCTTTTCTTCCATGAACCTCTTTTAAATCCTAACGGATTCAACCTATTTCAGTCTTTGAATCACTTGGAAAACATAGAAGAGGGCTCCACCTTGCCACCACCATCATCGCCACAGCAAGATCCTTTCATCGATGTCGCCATAGCAAAGATCCTTCGACCTTCGTGTAAACTTGTTTAAGTCAAGTGAAATTAGGCATAGCAAGATCCGTCTATGTTCGTAAGCTTGTTTTAGTCGAGTGAAATTATTTCGGTTTCAGGCTCTTAGTCGGCCTTTTTTTCTGTTTAGATTTTCACGTTAGTCTGAAACATATAGCTATTTATAGGTAAGAATGGGGTACAGCCACCATGGTCGGAGGTGACCTATTTTTCATAAGAAATTTAGAAATCAAAATATATAGTCTTTTAATTCATTTCATGGTCTACAACATATTTAAAATTTAGAATTTTTAGAGTATATTTTACCATTAATTAAGTCATTTGATTTTAACGGTTAAATTTTATTAAGATTTATTATATCTTCAAATCATTAGATGAACAGGTTAGGACTATTAGATTGCAATAAAAATTAAAGTACGTATACCATATAGTATAATGATCTAATGTCGAAGGCGAGTTTTAAAAAAAAATATGTATAAAAAATTAAAAAATGAATCAATGAACTAGAACAACATTGGCCTCTTATTTATATTATGAAATTACAATTTCCAATGGAAGGTATATGGGCGTCGATGGTTTTAGATCGAGATTGGTTTGCGTCTCATTTCTATCGAATGTTTTCATCCAGGTCTATTTGTTGATTTGATATAGCACGCATTGTATTAGTCTGCAGAAATATGTCAATTTCTACGAGTGTGATGGGCAATTCGAAAGCCCACCCTATTCCAGCTTTGTTCTTTACTTCTTATGTGCCATGTGTGGAAGCACTCACATGCCACGATTTGCAGATCATAACACTGTTCATTGTTTATTTTTTTGGAAATCATCTCTACCTTACTGAAAGCTCATGTACAGAAACTACAGGTAGCGTAAGATGAGAATTTTTTTTCCAGCCAAGGTCAAATTAATATGTAGTAACATAAATGAAAATAAAAATCACATCAATATTAAAGTTAAAAAAGAAAAATCGATAAATTAGGAAAGCACACTAGTTTTTTTTGAGCTCAACAAGACAAACCAATATATAAGGTATTTTTTAAGGAACCGGAAATGTTTATATTGTTTATATATGTGTATTATTAAAAAATTTATAGGATAAAGATTTCTTTTGATATGTTTGTAGATTGTTTAGCAAGGAATGTCCATTAATACTTGTATTTAAGGGTGCAAATCGATACAAATTATCCATTTAATATCCATATCTATATCCATTTTCGAGTAGATATGGATATCAATGGGGACCGGAATCATTGATAGAATAAGCTCACACTTAAAAAATATCATAAAGATATACATAAAAACCCAAATAGAAAAAAACTACAGGACAAGAATGAGAGAAAGAATTCATTATAAAACAAGTTTTGTACAAGGAATTTGAGCTCTATGTTGGATTTGTCCTTGAAATTCTACATAATAGACCATTGACTCATGGTCAAGGAGGGGAGAAGACACTTTATCGATTTTTTTTTAAGGAATTAGGCACTTTGAGAGATCTACTACCATATGCTTTCAAATATCGATGAAAAAATTGAGATCCAGACAAAAAGTGTTCATTTCAAGAGAAATCTACTTCTAAAGTTTTGTCCATGTCTTTTCTTTCTCAACCAATGTTATATATCTGTTGGATTGCAAAAGGGTCTTCAATGGAGATAATGACAATCTTTAATTCACTTCTAGGCTCAATAAACATCGATCTCTTTTAGACGTTTATTCTCCCCTTCTGGTAGAAACCGTGATTACACCAAGGGATATGACTAAAATATGACTTCAAGATACAAAGAAGTCTCAAACTTTTTGATTTTGGATTGTGCACTATCCAAAATTAGCCTATGAATACTTTTTATGTGGAAATTGATAATGCAAAATAACAAAAAACAGTTAATTACTTGTTGTTTCTATTCTCTATGAACTCTCAACCAAGTTTTACTGGTTGTTCTCCCTTCATGAACGAAATCCATGTGATTATAAAGTCACACACACATCTCCTTTGAGAAAAGATGCATCTTTTGACAATAAATAACCAAAAAATTGCCAAACTGCATGTTCGAAATGTATGTTTGCATGGACATTTGTTTTGTTTTCGCACTGTCTCAAGACATGAATAAGCTGACGTCTGCGCAAACATCTGTTTTGCCATTGTCTTAAGAAGTCCATTAGCAAACATTCGCTAAGGTTCTTGAAACTACCAAAATTAATTCTCAGCTTGAAACTACCAAAATTAATTCCCGAACATTTAAAGGTTATTATACCTTAACTAAAACTTCAATACACATTCACTTACTTTCTCTTAAGCAAAGCAAGAATCAACTTTAAGAAAGAAACAAAAATAACAATGATTAAGTCAAAGAAAATAAAACTCCCAAAACTTTTCTCTTTTGAAAATCTCCAACAGGTCAAGGAAGAGAGAAGTCACTTTATAGATTTTTTTGAAGGAATTGATAAAATTGGGAGGCACTTTGATAGATCTAGTGCCATATGCTTTCAAATATCGATGAGAAAATTAAGATCAAGAGAGATTGTGTCCATTTCGAGAGAGATCTACCTTTGGACTTATGTTCATGTTTTTTCTTTTTCATCCAACGTTATATAGTACCAAGGGTGAAGGAAGTAATCACTTTTTTTTTTTTCTTATTTCTAGTATTATTGCATTTCTTAGATAAACCATTGGATATATCTGTAAGGAACAACTCTTGGTTAGTATTGTTAGCATTTGTTCATATTATTTAATTTTTATTTATAGAGTTATTTACCATGCATAGTGTAGACACCCTGGATTTTACAGGTTGGTTTGGATGGATCTAGGAGAGAAGTTGTGAGCTATGGAGTTGTTGGGTCCACTTACTTTCTCCAGAAACATATCAAGAATGTCACCAATCTCCCGAAGCGTCTTGAAACCCGCAAGTGTCACTCATATTAGCCTTTGGCTACTAATTAGTCCTTAAAAGGTTGGTTAATGGGCTCAAGGTCTGTTTGACTGACTTTCGTTGGGCCAAGCGGTATCTTCAATCGGTTATATGTGGTAGGGTTCTCAGGTGTTTGTTGTTAGTGAACATAAGTGGCGAACGTGGTCGGCGAAATGCTCTGTCTCAGTGTTGAAGGGTGTAGAAGTCCTTCCCATCATTTAAATTATTGAATCTTTCGATCAATCCTTACCTTGCTCTTTAGTCTCGAAGGACTGAAATACCCTTAATCCAACATCTAATTCACAAATTCAAGCTCCTGAAAGTCATCACCGTCGCTCATCTGTGGTCGTTATGCATCCACGACTCTAAGTCGTCCCGGCTGCCTATTTAAAGACCTCTACGCCATGCGGGAAATGATCATCAAAGAGATCGCCTCTACTCCCACGCTACTAGCTTAGAGCACTAGCTCCCAACTTCTCTCAGCCCTAGGTGATCCAACATTGGCTCTGACACTTCCGGTAGCAGACGACATCGTTGCAGCTCCCAAAAGTCTTCGGTGATCAACGACACATCATAGGTAAGTCTTCTATCCTCTTCTGCATCCTTTTGAGCCCTGCATGAATGCATGATACATTAGGGTCGATTTTCGACACTTGGTCCCTCCTTTTCTCTGGCAATCATCGAGAATTAATGGTGATGAAGCCTTTGTCCTCCGGACATGCTCGAAGTCGAGAGTGAGGCAAGTGAGCCTCATGTCCACCGTAGGCATGCCTCAAAGGACTCTTCTTCCTCTCCCTCTGCCATCGTTGGTTGAGCGGTGCATCACATTGGAGCTTAGCTAGCGCTAGCAATTGCGAGCTAAGGAGAGGAGTTTTGGTGTGTTGTTCTATTGAGATTCTTGTTTACCTTCCTCCCGGTTTATTCCATTTGCTCCGTTACCTCTCCAGAATCCAAACAAAGCTCACCGACCTCAGACGAGGATGGTCGACGCTTCTACCAACAAGGTAGACAGATGGAAGAATCGAATCCTCCTTCCATAGGTTTGATTGTTCGATCTTGTTCTCCTCGCATTCATTATGCTTCTTGGCACCATTTCCTTGCCTCCCGAGCCTTGATAGACCTCTACAAGGCTCATCGTTCTTCTCCTCAGTTGACCGACGCACACGCTGGTGAGTTAGTCGAGGGGGACGAATCGAGGCGCTATCCGACAATTTGAACCCATGGAGATGCAATTCTGGCCACGTTCTTGCATATCAAGCTCTGGATTCTTCCTTTCAACCCCACCAAAGTGCCGTCGATCCCGTCGTCCCTCCTAAGAACCGGTAGACCAGCATTCCGACGAGATAGATCAAGTGGAGGATACAGTAGGCAATTTCACCATCTGAACGCATAAATAGACTCCTCTTGCATCTCACTGGCTCCTTCGGCTGATCATTCAACATTCCTGCTCCATCCAATGGAGAATTCAATCAAAGTTAAGGAACTGGACCAGAGATGGGTCACGTGATTCTCGACGATAGCGAAGTCTGGCGAGTAAACTCGACGAGCGCATCTGGCAGTTGCAGGCGATAGTTTCAGTTAACGAAATCAGTTGACGAAAATCATCGACGCGGGGCCCTAGGATCCAGATGGTTACAACCAATTCTTTGTTTCTTGATGTAACCCCCTTTGACTTCTTGATCTTTGTTTGGTTTCCTTAGCCATCCTTATCTCATCCTAGGGATGCAATAATTTGGCATGATTTGCCAAAAATGCCCTTCCCTTGTGAGTTTATTTGTTATCACCTTGATTTCTGATTTTCATGAGTTTTTATGATCTTGATTTGTGTTGGGATTTTATCGCCCAAGGGTGTACATTAATAGGCATGATAATGTTGACATGGGCCCGAATATGGATTATTTTCCCCTTTGACTTTCTTGAGCTTTTCTAATTTCCATTGTTTGTGTGACGCTCTTCGAACATTTCTGATTTTTACATGATTTTTCCATCGCCCAAAGGCGTACATTAAGTGGCATTCTCAATGCCTACATTGTCCCATGGATTAGTTTTTCTTATCATTTCCCTCTCATTCAGTATTCCATGAAGATTTATGTCATGTTTTCACATTCATATTAGGCATATGCATCAGAAAGTAGATAAGCATACACACACTAGATCATGAGCAAGCAGTTAACCTTGAAAGATCGATTTCTTGGGCATATGGGGGTGCCTAACACCTTCTCCATACGTAATAAGAATCCTTATCCTTTCTTTGACCTATAGTGATTTACGTACTACATCCATTAGACACGAAGCACACATGTGTTTCTTTGCATCGTTTTTTTCTTCAAGTTCTTTTTGTGTATGATTTTCTTTGTCTTCCCATTAAAAGACTAGGTGGAAACTCATTTTCCTTATCTTTTTGCTTATCCTTCTTTGGTGTTTCTGAGTCGAATCTTCTTCTTCGGATTCACCATCTTCGCCATGACTATATTAGGATTCTTCGTGTGTTTCCACGCACAATGAGTCATGTAAGATTCCATCGGCATGGTCACACATAACCTAACCTAGATTTCTTTATTGTTTGTTTATTTTCAAGGAAGGAACATGCTTACATAATACAAGGACATCACTGAACGACATCCTACTATTGATTCATTGAACCAAAAACCCACATTATATCAAAATTTACAACTCATCGAAGGCATTTTGTCAACCAACAAAAGTGAATCGGTGGTGATCATAACATTGTATACGAATGTCGAAGTGTCAGCATCAATACCCCTCCAAATTCACATATCCATAGTGTGACCATGCTGGCGGGGGAAAATTGCACTTCGATGCGATCGGGACCGCATGGAGATCGATAGGGCCACAGCTGATTCAGTGAATCCGAGGACGAGAAAAATGACTCAAGGACACCGATAGAGACAAAACAAAGTAAAGATAAAACACAGAGTCGCCACCTAGTTTATTAAAAAACAGGAAGATGAGGAAAACCGTATCGAAAATCAAAACTCTAAACTAAATGAGAATAAAAGTGACTCGTGCTAAATGGACGCAATGCATGGGTCATTGCGGACCAAAAAAAGGGTAAGGACTCTTATTACGTACGGGGAAGGTATTAGGCACCCCCACACGCTCGATGAGTTAGTCTTTCTCAGACATATCGCTCGCTTGAATGGCTATGTGGGCACCTAGACACCGATTGATGTGTGGCTAACATGTGAATGTTGCATAAATAAAGCAGGGTAATCAAAAGGTGCAACATATCAAACCAAGAGTGCATTCAAACTAGAAGACATAAAACGATGCAGGAGATGAAAGCATGATGGAGTTAGAGGCTAAGTTGTGTTGGAGTTGATCCCAGGAGCAACTGCACATCATGGATGCAGGGGTGGCAATGGGTCGGGTCTGGGTCGGGTCTACCTATACCCAGACCCAGACCCATCATATTTCATGGGTCTGGGTCCAGGTCTGGGTCTGGGTTTGAAAATCAAGACCCAGACCCAGACCCAGACTCATGAAGATAATGGGTCTGGGTCTAGGTCCGGGTCTAACGGGTCCAACATTCTTTTTCCATTTTTTTTGAAAAAATTAACTTTTCATTTAAACCAAAAACATTGTAAATAAACAATAGCAAGATTAAACAATAACAAGATTAAACAATAGCACGTTAAACATCACAAAATGATAGCTGTTAAGTATTTCCAAATCCTTATTTTCAACAGAAAGACCTCTATTCTTTTCTTCAGTTTCTTCTGCAAGTGAACAAAAAAGCAGAGCATCGTTGGGCTCCTGGTTTACAGCATGTAAGGAAAAGATACTACATCCACTCAAAGCTGCTATCTGGATAGAAAGAGAAAGCAGTAGTAGTACGGGCACAAGCAGCATCGGCATCACCAACAAGCTGCGGGCTTCCTTGGATCCCTGATGTTTGAGATTGGGATTAATGTTGCAATAAGCTCACCATGCTCATGAAGGAAGATATCCTG
>JAMKQA010016782.1:0-46125 GCA_024699735.1 Posidonia australis
AAAACTTTGAATGTGAAATCTTATGATGTATAATGGAATGGAAATTTTTTTTTTATGAAATCTGTATATGTGGTGAATGTATTTGAATGTCATTGTAATAGGTATTTTAATGGAATTTTTAATTTTATTTTTTTTTTACTGCCCAGTATTAGCGAGGACATAACGAGGACATTTTCTCGCAAAAATAATCATATTTAGCAAGCACTTAACGAGCAATTTGCGAGGAAATGTCCTCACTAAAACTGGAACGACCATACAATCACATTATATTTAGCGAGCACTTACCGAAGAATTACGAGGATACGGTGAGGACATTACGAGGAAATATTTCCTCGTAATGTCCTCGCTAAATTTACACGAGCCCATTGCGAGGACAAATCCTCGCAATATTGATTTAACGAGTTACGTAGCTACGAGGATACTTATTCCTCGCAAAGTCCTCGTTAAACTATTTAACGAGGAGATTGCGAGGACGTCGCGAGGACTTTACGAGGAATATTGTCCTCGCTAAATGTCGATTTTATTGTAGTGAAAAGCCTTACGAGTTCGACCCTAAAATGGTTCACATCTCTGGATATGACCACCATTAGGACCTAAACTGACCTTAGCCAGGCTTTTCTAGAGCAATATTCATTCAATCTCGACATAGTCCCAAAGCGCGAGGACCTAGTCGTAATAAGGCAGAAACCCCACGAGCTATTTTAGGAGTACGTTGGGTGCTAGTGAGCCCTCGCTTCACAAGTTTAAGATAGACCTTCTAATGAAGAGTCTATCGAGATGATAATTCGAGGAACACAGCCAACCATTAGGGCGCTATTGAGCATTCAACCCATTTGCACTTTTGCATCCCTGATTAAAGCTAACACTCAAGTCGAGAGCTCATTGCATAGTAGAAGTTTCACTCCCCTAGGAGCATTCACCAAGCAGACAACAGCTTCAAATTACAATGGTGGCACCAGTAGCAACAATGGTGGTGGCAGTGGGTCCAACACTAAGCATGGCTAGAGGAAAGATGCTTCCAAGAATATTGTGGCATACATTGGGACTCCTGTTATGCTAATCAATGTGATGAGCTCGCCATCTCCAAATCAGGTAGTTTATACTCCTACACCTAGGACACCATGCACCACACAAATCACCACCACCACCAAGCCAGTATACACACCTGCACCAGCAAGGCAAGGGCGTAACCAAGGTCAGAGACAACTTCAAGACCCGAGAGAGATTATACTCCTTTGGTCAATCCACTAAGTGTCGTTCTCCCTAAGGTCGCGTTGCTCCTGAAGCTTCCAGAGCTTCGCCTACCACCGAATCCACTTTTGTCGTGATACAAAGCGAACTTATTCTGCAGTTTCCATAGAGCCGTAGGACACTTCACAGACAATTGCTTCACGCTCCATAATGCAATACATGATCTGATTGACCAGAAGGTCATAATCATTAATATACAGGAGGCAGAGTCTTAGCCAGCTGCATCGGCACCACACACTTCAGCATCAACACACTCTAACATAGTGAACTGACCCCTGCCTGAGCATACAGGAACAACTGAAACCTTAGAGATTCACCTTGTTTCTCTTATTAAGTTTGCACCTCTTCCGTTTGATCCTTCTCTTCTTATTCCTGATAGCTCAACTCCTTTCCCTCATCAGCTTTACCAATCTTTTGTTGAAGCCTCCGGTACAATGATCAATATGATCCGGTTAACTGCGAAGTCGGGGCGTATGACTACGAAGTCCACCATGCAATCTACTCCATTACCTATTTGTCTATTAGCTAAGCCTAAGCCAGAATTAACCCAAAAAACACCAACACCAGTACCTCTCATGGCCTTTCCGGACACATCAACCACAACCCAATTAAAACTTGAAGCTCGTATTCCTGTGGTTATTAATCTGACACAGGATACCCATCATATGCCCTACAGCTATGCCATAAAAATGTGTGCATAGGTGACACAATCGAGATGGGTATACAAGGCTTCAGTTCCGACCAGTAGTTCCAATCAGCTAGCAGCCTCATCATCCCAATTGGAGAACCAAATTTCCAACCCGGTTCCAAAAGAAACACCCTTAGAGCCAATGCTATCACAAGCAAGAAGGACAAACCTATAGCTGATATTACGGCCCAATTGAAGAAGGTTAAGGTAGATATTTCCATTTAAGACCTAATCCACACATCGGTTGAGCATAGGGAGGCCTTTCTTCGAGTTTTCCAAGCCACCCATGTTTCTCCAACAAAAACACCTTCAACCCTAGAAAACATAGTGAGTATGGTAGCTACACTGCAGGTAATTTCATTCTCCAGTTTGAAGTTACCCTCGGTAGGAACTAATCACAATCAGCCCCTATTCATTACGGTGCAATACAAAAACTTTCGCATTCCACTTACGCTGGTGGATAATGGTGCAGGCCTAAGCGTCTACCCCTTGCAAACAGCAAGCCAGATCGGATTCAAATCCGAAGACATTACCCCAACAGTAAAAGGAATGACAGCATTCGACAATACGCACCACGATGCTTTGGGGATTTTGGTTATTCCTTTAGTAATTGGTCCAACACATTTTGAAGTGGAATTATATGTTGTCGATCTTGAGCCATCTTTCAATCTCCTGCTTGGACGCCTTTAACTTCACAAGCATCAAGTAATTCCCTTGACTCTTCACCGAATGATAAAGTTCCGTTGGGGCAACGTCGTTACCGTTGTAATGGCATAAAATTTTGAGAAGGAAAGAGTCGAGGCTGTTTCTTCTATGTCTCCTCAAACCGTCCAATTAGACCCTAAGCCTTCTGATGTACTCTATCGAGTCGATCATTTTGAGCCCATCAATTTCATTCCAATTCTTGAGCATGCCAACCATTTGGCCGCTTATGGCAATCCTTTTGCGATGGTCGAGAATCTCTGTCAAATATGGAGGTACAAGAAAGGAACACCACTCAAGCGGAATGGCCGAGGGATCGCAGAATCAATCACAGCAAAAGAAAGAAGGGATTTTGAAAAGCTTGGATATGAGTGGAAGTCTCAAGATGGGCTGTCATGGAATCGTAAGTCTTGAAAACTCTTTATCTCTCTTGATTTATCTAACTTTGTTAGTGCATGCTTTCTAGATCCCAATCAGAATCATGTTGATGTAGAGTGTGTACAACTGTAGAGTAACGAAGCTGGTGAATCAGAGTGGGTTTGTATAGAGGATTACTACTCATAGGAGGGATGCTCAGATGATGAAGATTCAGAGAAAATAGTTCAGAGACTGTTACCTTCAACAGGGTCAATTAGATTAGCATTGTTGCCTTCGACTGTAGGTTCTTCTTCAATCTCTATCACAACATTAATATCAGCAGTTCCATGTGCAACCCCAATAGCATCACAGTCAGTAAATGCAAGAGATTTCAGTCAACAAGTAAATTAGACAGTATCACCCATAGAGACATTCGCGGGGTCAACAGCTTCAGTACAACAGTTAACCTTGCTGCAGGTTCAGTCAGTCGCATCCACCACACCCGCAATAGTGCTAGAGTTATCAATAGTGTCAATGGTGCCTCAAGCACATCATCTGTCTGTCTCAGTAGACTTGATCTCGTGGTCACACCACTCAGCACCATCAGCAAGTCTACAACATACTCTGCGGGAAGGCGCATCAATGGGCGCAACTGTCCAATTATTAGCACAACTAATGCCATTAGTAGCTACATTAGCCCAGTACCAGACTCGACAAGCACATCCTCTAGTTCGTGTTCTAGAGTTTCCAGTGCAATTGATGGTGCAAAGTGTCCTCAAAAACAAAGAAGCTATTGAGTCAGAAGTACGAGAGACCACTAGTGTTGTCACGTCCCAAATTGCCATAATAATTTTTAAAAAAATAAATTACACGAAATTAAAAGCTAAACAGAGAATATCAACTACCAGGAACCTGTGTGTGCGGCTACAAGACTATGGACTATATGCACTATGTTAAACCCACTACATGTCTGCACCTGCAACTCAAAAACCACAAAGAACAAGCATGAGTGACAGAAGTCACCTAGCACGTAACCCTACAAAAGTGGCAGAAAATAAAACTATATTAATTTTTTTAAAATTCATTTCGCAATCATTTTCTCTAAAATCCCACAAACCAGGCCCACACCGACCAAAACAACAACTAAAGCTCTACTAGCCCAAAACTACAAATGAGGCCCTTAATGACCAAAACCACACATAGTGAGTCGAGAAGCCCAGTGCCAGGCAACAAACTCTGGCCATAAGTAGTCCACCGATGAGCAACCACGACGTCTGCACTGTCACGATGAAGCCACCCTATGCAAGAGCGATCACTGTCCCACGATTCTCCCACCTGGAGAACCCTCACAAAGCTAACCCCTCCTTGGGAAGACAGTCCTGTCTCTCAGGACGCTACTAGCTACGGGGCACGTGTCCCACAGGGTACGATTCCCCATGGCATCCTCCACACGATGCTCAGGAGGGAGTGTCATACTTCCACAGTCGACAACACCCGAGTCTCAATGCTCACAGTAACAGCAAGAGTATTATACCTCCTCGTCATGCCACAAGGCACCTCAACTTGCGGACCATAATCCAAACCTTGAGACGACAGTCAAGGAGTCTCATACCTCTAAGACTCAATGACCCTTAGCCTCAGGTATCTCAGCCCCCAACCTCGACGAAGGAGACACGCCCGACCACTCGAAAATGTCGTCACATTCCCTAGTCCCGACGACATGGTCCATAGTATCTCGGCCCACACACAGAAAACCAAGAAAACCATTTTTCCAAAACTACCAACTCCTTTCTTTGAAAACCATTTTCAAATCATTTTATATCTTTGAAAATACTTTTAAAACCTCGGCAAAATGACACATCAGGTGTCCTATGAGACCACCTCTAACGGTCCACATTCCCATCTCAAATGAGAAAAAAATAAACCAATCCGAGAAACCCACAGAAAACACATTTTTATAAAACCAACTAGGCCTTGATTCGGCAAGCCAAAATGAATTCGATATGCCGAATTTTCCTAGTTCGGTCGATCGGAGAGATTCGACAAACCGAATTGACTGGAAGACCAAAACTGACAAAAAGATCAGCATGTCGAAAAGACTTGGTATACCGAAAATCACTGATTCAGTATGCCATTTCGACTTTGGTATGTCGATTTCTACGATTCCAGAAAACGGCCCAAACTCAAGCCTTCGAAATTGCCCAAAATGGGAACTTGGGACGAACCCCCAAAACAAGCACCAAAAATATCACATAAAACATAAGATGTAGACCCTTGAGTCTACTCTAAATCCGTACAAACAAAACCAAAATCTATTCAACATGCAACAAGATACAAATTCGCAAAGACAGAAGGGTCAAAAGAACCCAAACCACAACCACCATCATAAAACACCATAAATACTACCATAATTCTCATAAAATCACAATAAATTCTAGGAATGTAAATATACCTAGATTTCATGCATCCTATCATTTTTTACCAATTTCATGCTTTCTACACTTTGGTTGGAGGTGCGTACCTCAAATGAGCTCTTTGGCGATCCAACTTCGATCTCCCGCCAACTCCGGCGACTCCACGCGTCCTCAGCCACACCACGACCTTAGGGACACCCCACCGAAGCTCCACACACGGCCACAAGCCGCCGCACACCACCACCAACCCTTGAGTACACCGAACAGAGTGACAAGGGAGGAAGAAGAACAAGGGAAGAGAGGGAGAGTGAGGTGGAGGGGTGAGTGGAGGGGAAGAGATAGAAAGGAAGGGAGAGGGGAAGTGGCATGCTTGGGAAGGGAAATGGCGAAGCAGGAAAGAGGAGGAGAAGTGCGGAAGAAAGGTCATCAGCCATGGCTTAAATACACACTGATGGTGGTAGTTGCATGCATGCATGCACAGTGCAACCACTGGCCTCCTGTACGAGCCAACAACACATCGCACCAATCACTCCCACCAACCGATCCACAGACGTGGGCCCCACACGAACCCACATCTGGGCCCACAAGCACAGTGCCACAATATACAGTGCCAACCACGCACAGGGACACACAAACAGAAGCTAGCCCACGAGGCCCAAATCCAAAATCACAATATCACAAACGAGCCTTGGAACAGTAACATCCGTCCAGAATAAATTCATTAAAAATGTAAATAATTACAAAATGAATTTACGGGTGTTACAAATGCATATTATGTGGACTTTGCTTCTGATAAGGAAGAGAAAGATGTTGTAGTGGCACAGGTGGACAACATTCTCAGTGATTTGGAAATCCTGTTCCATGAGTAGTTAGTGACACTAGTAGGGGATACAAAGAATGAACTCAAGTGTAGAAAAGGAAAGGTCATGGTTACAGAACTCAGTACAGAGCAACTGATTTCACGGTACTAGTCTACCATCATGGTCCTAGAGGAAACTAAATTAGTGAATGCTAGACCAAAGGAGTTCATCTCCTATTAGTCGAGAAGTGGGTCTTGTTGGTATTACCAATTCCGACCCCACTTGAGCAGTGGAGTCCAAAACAAAAGATCCTAAGTTAGGCCAGCACTCATATCAGTCAGTCAAAGGACAACTGCCCATCTGTCACAAACATTGTACATATCACAAGAGAAACCAAGAAAATCAGCTACATAATAAGGTTGTAGAAGAGAAAAAACAGCTAAAATCGTCAATGAATCCAAGTGCATTGGAGTCAGAGGTTGTCAGAGGCACCTATAAGAAGACTAGGGCAACTATGACCATCATAAGGCATCATTAGGGGCAGAGTCTTGAGTAAATATGCTCTTTCGAAGATACTGACCCATCTTTTCAGTAAAAAGTCCTTTCAGAACTCATCGCATATGAGAGACAGATGAGGGTAGTCATACCGCACTAGACTTTCAACCCTATGATGATGTTGTAGAAGGCCCAAACTTGCATGTAGAAGAAGAAACTAGGCTTATAAACATTGGCACTACAGAAATTGTTAAAGAGGTGCGAATCATTACCAAGCTCATAGCACAGGCCTGAGTAGAATTCATTGAGCTTCTTCGAGAATATGCAGATGTCTTTTCTTGGACCTATGATGATATGGTTCGGCTAGATGTTGAGGTAGTGGTGCACACATTACCGATTAAGCCCAACGTTAAGCCCATGAAACAGAAATTGTGTAGATGACAACCACAGTGGCTATTGAAGCTCAAAGAAGAGATAACGAAGCAAAACAAGGTCAATTTTCTGAAGGTCGTCCTCTACTCAGAGTGACTAGCTAATGTGGTACCTATGCCAAAGAAAGATGGCCGAGTTCACATGTGCATTGACAACAGAGACCTAAACAAGGCAAGCTCTAAAGTTGATTTTCCACTCCCAGCATCAATGTCCTCGTGGACAATACTGCAGGACACAACATGCTGTCATTCATGGATGAATTCTTAGGTTACAATCAAATCAGAATGGTAGAGGAAGATATGGAGAAAACGACCTTCATCACACCATGAGGAGTATTCTATTACAGGGTCATGTCATTCAGGCTTATGAACGCTGGGGCCACGTATTAGAGGGCGATGATAGCATTGTTCCACAATCTCATGCACCAAGAAATCGAGGTCTATGTGGATGACATGATCGCCAAGACAAGGGGGCCTGAGGAACACATTGCCTATTTAAGAAAGCGGTTCAACTGCCTGTAGAAATACAAGCTCTGTCTTAACCCCAATAAATGTGTATTTGGGGTGTCATCAGGCAAGCTTCTGGGATACATCATTAGCCAAAGGAAAATTGAAGTGGATCCTAATAAGGCTAGGGCCATCATTGAGATGTCTCCTCCTACCACAGAAAAGTAGGTCTGATGGTTGCTAGGGCGGTTGCAGTATGTCAATCAATTCATTGTCCAGCTTACACTGATCTGTGAGCCAATTTTCAAACTCCTAAGAAAGATCACACAGATCCATTGGAGTGAAGAATGTCAAGAGGCTTTTGACAAAATTAAGCAACTCTTGGTGAGGCCATCAGTCTTAGTCCCCCCGACACAAGGGCGTCCTCTGCTGCTCTACTTGTCAATCACATAGCATTCAATAGGTGCCATCCTTGGTCAACATGATGAGACAGGCTGTAAAGAGAGGGTCATTTACCACTTGAGCAAGAAGTTTAACAATTACAAAGTTAAGTATGCCGTAATCGAGAAATTCTGCCTATCCCTTGTCTAGGCTATACAACGCTTAAGACATTATATGATGTCATATCCTGCTCTACTGCTATGCCAACATGATTCCATGAAATACTTGTTTCAAAAGCCAGTACTGGTGGGCAGGTGTGTCAAGTGGCAGGTATTGTTATGTCAGTTTGAAATCACTTGTCACTCAGAAGTCTATGAAGGGGCATGCTGTAGTAGATCATCTAGTAGACTTACCTTTGCCAGCATGTCAGCCCCTACAGACTCAGTGCCTTGATGAGGATATACTGTTCACCATGGAGGAAGATGAGCCAGAAGAATCCCATGACAAGGAATCGTGGCACCTCTACTTTGATAGCACAGTTAACAAGCGATGCATGGGCATCGACGTGGTACTGGAAACTCCACAAGGCTAGATGATACCACTTGTTCGAATGCTAACCTTTGTCTGCACCAATAATGTGGCAGAATATGAGGCATGTATCCTTGGGCTCCAGGATGCATTAGAACATGGTGTACGAAAGTTGCATGTGTGTGGCGATGCCATGTTAGTCATTTCACAAGTCATGGTACGAAAGTTGCATGTGTGTGGCGATGCCATGTTAGTCATTTCACAAGTCATGGCAACTAGAAGACAAAGGACCTAAAGCTTGTGCCACACCACACTCATCTCTTAAAGCTTATGTTAGAATTTGAGGAAATACGCTTTTCCTTCATGCATAGAGCCAAGAACGCCTATGCAGATGTGTTAGCCACTCTTGCGTCTTGGTTGTCTATACCAGAGGGTCACGTAGTAGAAGTGTCAGTAGCTTGCATAGATCAGTCGGCATACTACATGAGCATAGAAGAAGCGAATCCCTCAAAAGAGCTCTCATGGTATCACGACATTAAAGTCTTCCTGGAGACTAGGAGTCATCATCCGAATGCATCAACCATAGATAGAAAGGTTATGATCTGACTGGCCTCAAATTTTGTGCTCGGAGCTGGTCATTTATACAGAAGGTCTTATAATGAGATACTTCTGTGGTGTTTAAATAAGAAAGAAGCTAATACAATAATGTTACAGGTATATGCTGGAACATGTGGGCCACACATGAAGGGGGTGCTTTTAGCCAAGAAGATAATGTTACAAGACTATTTCTGGTCCACCATAGAGATAGATTACTGTCAATTTGTGCGAAGATATCACAATTGTCAGATCCATGGAAACTTTATTCATGCACCTCCACAACAGCTCCACAACATATCATCACCTTGGCCATTCTCAATATGGGAGATCGATGTCATCAAAGCTATCCACCCAGCAACCTCTAATGGACATCAATACATCTTGGTAGCTATTGATTACTTTACCAAGTGGGTAGAAGCCACCTCTTACAAGACAATTACAGCCACAGTAATAGAAAAGTTCATCAGGAACAATAGCATCACCCGATATGGGGTCCCACATGCAATCATATCTGACAACAAAACAAATTTTACAGCTAGGAGGGTTGAGGACTTTTTACAAGAGTTTCATATCAGACATCACAAGTCTTCTCCATGTCGTCTACAGATGAACGAGGCCGTGGAATCCACCAATAAGAATCTGACTAAGATCCTTAAGAAGATGGCAAAAACTCATAAGGACTGGCACGACAAGCTCCCGTATACTTTGTGGGCTTACAGAACATCAATTCGAACGTCAACAGGAGCAACTCCATACTCTTTGGTCTACGATATGGAGGTAGTCCTACCTATAGAGGTGGAAATACCCTCACTCAACATCTTGAGGGAGGTAGAGTTGAATGAAGCAGAGTGCATTGAGGACCGCTTTGTTTAGCTGAACTTAATAGATGAGCACAAGTTGTAGGCCATGCATCATGCACAGTGTTATCAAAAATGGATGGCAAAAGCCTATTAGAAGAAGGTCCGACTTAGAAATTTCTTGCCAAGGGACCTGGTCTTGCAAGCTATACACCTCCCTGATGGTCGTGGCAAATTTAGGCCAAACTGGTGAGGACCATTTGTAATCAAACAGGTCTTCTCTAGAGGAGCAGTAATCTTGGAGGATATGGACCACATTGAACAGTCAAAGCCAGTTAACTCATATTACCTAAAGTACTATCAGTGACTACAGGCCTCATGTCCTCACTTTGCGACTTTATCTTCCTTCTCCATACATGCATGCATTCATATTTCATTATCATATCAACGTTGTTTGCATCCATGTAGCCCTGCATTCTAACACATGCCTGATTAACTCTTATCCAGCACCCATTCATAAGCAAGTAGTCATCATTAGCATCATTTGCATGGATCATTATCTGATGATGATAAGCGGAATAAGCTTGCCTGTGTAGAGAATGCGTAGCACCTCCTCAAGTAGATACTATCCAGGTGACCTAAAGAGTGAGGGAGCCACCACTTATTGTGAATTGGGCAAAGTATCCAAGCCACTAAAAGAACTTACACCTCCAAAGGGAGAGAAAATGTTAGAGGAGAGAATGAGAATGTGAGCCAAACAAAATACATATCTGTGATAGGACATAAAAGAATTGAAAGACAAAAGTCGTAGATAGAAGTCAACCCTAGGGAAAGAGGTGTATAGAGTAACACTATCCCTACAACCTAACTTGGAGAGGAGTCAAAGTGAATACCTAGAAAACACATTCCCAAAGGGCCTAGCCAACCTTTCAAGCAATAGTAGCTCCCCATCAGTAAACTAGGCACTTATTATCTCCAAGTTAGGGAAAGAGGGAACCTATGCGCCTATGAGGGAGAAAAGAATGGAGTAATAATACAAAAAAGTAGGGGTACGGTCCTATGAGGTTTGGAATGGAGCCCGAGACACAAAATTACCTTTCCAGAGAGCCACTTATAACCTAGGAGCCTGGATAGAGTCTCGTGAGGATCGGAACTACCTTTCCTTTATTCACATGGCAATAAGCTTTATGTACATGGCAATAAGCATTCCAATACTGAGGGCGTTAATAAGATCCCACAAATCATTCAACAAGCATACATTTTCTCCATAAGTACTATTCTGAAATGTTGCAGAGTTTAATTTGGTCCTTTTAGTCGGGGACATGTTAGCTGCTTTAAATCTAAAAGGATCAAAAAGACATTGCTAAACCAAGGGCATGTAATGTTGCTCTTATTGGTTAGGACCATTAATGTCAAAGTAGGGGCATTTCAGCTACCCTATGGATAGACACTCTGAGCTAGTACTTTGACTAGGGGCATGTTAGCTGCTTTAATTGGTCAAAACTTCCAATACCTAAACCAGGGGCATGTCAGCTGCCTACTGAACGTAAGAATAAGCAGACTACTCTCAGAATGTGTCAATCAGGGGAAAGGAATCTTAATAGTCTCTCTAAGCACTCTTGCAAGTAAACATGATACCCCTAGATAGGAGAATACTCTAGAGCCTTCAGGAGTGAGTTGACACTCGATTAGCTCTCTTTGATATAAGATGAAAGGGTTTGGTACTCAATCAGCTCTCTCTGAAACTGACCCAATAGTTATAAGGCAGAGCCACTATACAAGCACAAAAAATGGAAACAAGGTGTGTTACCTTGGCTTAATCATGGCCTTAAAGAGTCGTCATACATGATCAAAATTTATTCAAATTCAAAAAAGACAGGATACAGGCAAAAATAAAGCAGAATAGCTACACATCAGTGCTGATTTATGCCCTCTTTGAGCTACCTACATCAGGGAATAGAGGTGGACTCAAGAAGAACTCACTGATAGGCCGGGTCTCCTAGATTTCAGTCTCATACTCCAATGTATACCCACTACCCTTCGCCATTGCAACATGGTCAGACCAGATACAACAGTAAAGCAGACGGGATAGTTCAGTGGTCATGGCTGTTGAACTCAATGGGTAGGATTGAAAGCAAGCTGGCATCGAGCTCTCGACAAAAGAATCTTGGCAGTATCCGTACTGACACATCACACGGATTAGATGATATTCCACTCCTCTAGAGAATCTTGACAGAATGATCAGCCTCATGTCCCCATCATCAAAGAAAATAGCGAAGGGCTCGACAGCGAACGGGATGATGTGCCAGATTACTCTGTCCTTAGTTAGATTTTCCAATCACTCATATGCTACCTTAATAGAAGTGATAGTACGAGAGTGTCCACTACGACAGTATGCCTCAAAAACAGAGCGTTGTGGACGCAAAATCTCGACCGTCAGATGTGCAGCTAGCCAAACCTGAGGGCAGATTAGACCATATGGCATTCCACAGTGTACGGAAAGAAAGCATACACCAAAAGATATGCGTACCTATACCAGAGCCCTACAACCGGAGAAATGCCAGCAGCGATGCAATGATTGTTCTAGAGTCCAATATGTTTCAGCCAGGATAACTAGAGCCAGATCAATCTGTCTGGTTACAACAGCAAGGGTGATCTCAACTACCTCAATGCCCACAATCATCCTTCCATGGCTGAAAATCAATTCTCCTAAGAAGTGGACGACGAAGCCTCGAAGTCAGAGCTCGTTGTCGAGAACCACTCTCTTGTCAACAATCACATCAAAGTACTCTAGCCGGAGCATGGGAGATGCCCATCTTTACAGATCAGATGTTGTCCACAATCATCAGTGGGCAGGCCAGTCAGCTGGCACAATACGAAAGCATAGCTATCCCGTCGCATGAAGATAGTGGGCCCCAAAAACTTAGATAAATAGCATATTCAGCGTACCTCTTCCAAGGTTAAAGTTAACTCCACTTGTTCGAAACAGAAGACATGGAAGGTCGGTTTCCAAAAGCAGGCTACGGCACATAAGAAATAATGGTTGACTTCAACCTCACCTATACCAAGAAGCTTCATGGAAATCCCCAAGATTTGAAGCTTCTCCAGGTCATCAGTGGTCTGTCTGTTAATCCAATCACACATCACATCTGAGTAGTGGACTAGCATGACCATGGTAGCGAAACCTTGAAGACCCAATAGAAAGTGAGATAATAGAAAGAGAAAGGGCCATAATGAAATGCAAGGAAAAGAGGAGAAAAAGTAATAAAGCTCGCTATGTTTCTCTTGTAGAAAGGTGACAATATGAGCTCAAGGATTTTCTCTCTCTGATGCATATGCAGAAATAGTGAAGCTCCAAAGCTTAAATAGAGATAAAGGAATATAAGATAGGAAGGAATATTGTCGTTACCTTGGTAGGTGAGGCAAGAAATGAAAGGATAAGACAAGTGGTTGAGAAGTAGGTGGAGAGTAGGTGATTCACGAAACTTGCACACCCAACTACCTGAGAATTGAATGGCTAAGTGGTTAATGTTGGCAAAAAGTGCAAACAAATTCTTCAAATGGAAACAACAGATGAATTCTATTGGGGACATTAACTAGCGATAATTGCTAGCGATAGTTATTGGCGAAAATTATCGACAAAAAGTCCAACAGTTCAGTATTCGGTGTTGTCTATCTGAAAAGCCCGCTCAACTAGCGCAAAAGTCTTTGAAAACCTGCAAAACAAGTTGCTAAACAACCCAGGCACATAAACACACATGTTTGGCAAGGCAAAATATTTTGGTGGCAATTAATCACAAATTTTGTCACATTTTACAAGTCATTTTCCACAAAATTTAGAGTTTGATTACAAAAAGAATTTCTAAACAAAAGGAACAACTAAACCAATCCTCCCAGGAGCTATGCTCCCCGTCATAGTTAGAAGTGTTGTCTCTCCTGGTAGCAGCGGAAGAAGTTGCAGTCCGGAGGCACTTGTTGCTGATCCTTCAAGAGATCCTAGCCGAGGCAGCTCTGACCTGTGACGATCTAGTAGTGGAGGTGGAAGTGTCTTCTTCCCTCGAGACATCCTGAGGTTCGAACTCCATAGAAAACTCCCCACTGGTCACGAGATTGAGGCTCCTCTCAACTCCACCTCCCAGCAAATGAAAGGACAGCATATTAAACATAGTATTATGAATAAACAGAATTGAATTGCTAATAAATGTAAATTCATACCTCAAGCATAGCCTACCAATGGGCCTCTTGCAGAAGATACAGTGGCACAGAGTTAAATGCAGTTTATAGAGGTTTGGTTCTAGACAAAGGAAATATTACTTACCTCTCGACGTTTCATCTCCTTGTAAAAAGTCACGAAACTGTTCTCGAATCCCTATTCAAGTTAGTAAAGAAGTCAGAAAGAGAGTTGAATTTAAAATCAAAGCACCAAACAAGACAGGTTATTTACCTGGGCCCACTCAGCATCATACCACATGCCACATTGTCTCTCCCACATGTCGGCATCAAACAGATGTGGTTTGCCAACACGGCGAAACCACTCGAGATATTCCTCATACACGATTATGCGAAGTATGTGCCTACTACGCACAGCTGTAGCCTCAGTGCTCAGATGTATCGTGGCCATGCAAGAGACATGCTTTGAGCCCATGTCAACCGGAGGAGGATCAGGGATGCAAAACTCATCCAAAATCTAGTGCGAGAGTCACCCAGGCAGATAGTAGATTGAGTGTTGGTGGCAATGGAACCTCATTTGCCGATCTGACAACTCTCTGACCAAGTTGAGGGGTACCTAGTCATACCCCTCATACCTATTGAAGGGACGGAGGTTCACCTGCATCCACAGAGCAAGAAAAGCAAGTGTTAAACATATTTACAACAATTTCTGAAACATAACAGACAATAACAGTAAATTAAACAGAGGACAGGAATGCACTTACGTCCTCGATACTCAGCAAGTCTAGTAGATATTTGTAAGCCTCGTAAGAAAAATGCTAGAAGTGACCTAGTGGTCCAGCTCACACCACTAGCTGGGCAAGGGCAACATCTCTTGTCAGAGGTGGTAACAATAGTGCCCTGGGAACATGTGCTCAACTGACCAATACTACAAAAGACAGAGAATAGGTCAGATTTGGCAGTTTACAGTTTACAAAAGCAGAATTAAATTGAAACAAAAGTAATTTACTTACAGTTAGAAGCAAATATAGGCCAATGTAGGATCATTGATTCTTCTGAACCACCAAATCCAGACCTCGGATGAGGTGGGCATAGCTGGCTCCACCCTAGTCGTAAAAATCAAGCCGACTCAAGTCAGCTATGTATATCAGCCAATCCATGTGAACACAATGGCTGGGAGTATCACAAAAAAATCAGATAAATCAACTCTAAAAGGAAGTGGTGGAGAACATAGTCTACCTCAGTTGTGCCTAGAGCAGGGTCTAACCAGAAGTGATGCCACTACCGCAGCCATTGAAGAGTGAAGCTGAAGGTAAACCTCCTACCAACAGATGGATCCCTCCAAAGTAGAGTCAAGACTTGGAAAAATCCCTGAGTCGTCTTCCCAGTGATGGGCTCTGCTCCAAAATGTAGTTCGATCAACAGTGCCTAATGCTCAGGGAAGAGCACAGCTTGCCAAAAGGGAAGTGGAAGGTATGTGTCTCATGCCTCCATCTCTCCGCAAGGGCTCGAAAGAACTAATAGTGGCTGTGGATTGCTGGTATCCACAAGAAATGACCAAAAGGAGACTCATGGAGAAGGAAATCCCGAAGAAAAGCTGGGAGCCTCTGGAAATGCTCTAACATAGGAAGTCAATGGCATCGCATGATCTGATTGGCATCCCTTGCCTAGCAGAACATAACAAAAGAGAACAAATCAGATCAATCAATCAAGCAATACATATAATTGAAATGGGGAGAGAGATAATTACCCAAAAAGCTAGATTCTCACTAATATGCTCGGGATCCAAAAGCCAATCCCGAAAGTTGCCAGACTCCTGTACAAAATAAGAGACAGTTTCAGTTCAGTTCATCTAATTAAATGACTTCTAAGTCACTTCCCTTCCTAAATTAGTCCAACTTTCCTTTTTTAGACTTGAATTAAAATTCTTTCCTTATGAATGAGTCCACGTGCCTTATTTAGAACTCTTTATTAACTTATTAAATGACTTGTTTGACCACATTTGACCTCACAGCAAAATTTGGTAGGTTTTTAGCCTAGGTGTATTAGACACTTTGTTCTCTGCATCTTACGTTAAACATAGGATGCTGACCCTTTCTTTCCTTTTCTAGAATAATTTCAATTCAAATTATTTCCCTTTAAGGAAAATTCCTTTCATCGTGAGAGGCCTTAATTGAGCTTTAACCATGTTTTATTGCCCATTAATTGAAGGAATATTCCTTCATTAATGTAACTAGGGCATCTGGGTGTATTGAACGCGACCATCCCTGTGTTCTATATAGAATGCCTAGATCCCTACGTTCAACATTCCAGAATTGAAAACTTTTTGTTGTAGCTATATAATCTTGGTAAATTTGGAACTTTTTACCTATTTTAATCCTCCCGTGCCTTTATATAAGCTTGGGTACTCTAACCTTAGAGGGGACCATAATTTGACAAAAAAGGGGCACACATATTGAACTTTAAGAGAGGTGAGATGAACTTCTAGAATTTATTAGAAAGAAGTTGTGGAAATTGAGTGAATGAAAAAAGAGGAAGGAGAGAGCTTGAGTCGTCTATTGTCTCTAGCCACATTGGCATCTTGCATTTAGTGCATACATTGCACAAATTAAAAGGGAGTTTTCTTTTAGTATTTTCTTGCATATTGCATGTTTTGCATGTTATAGCTAGGCATTCACATTTAATTATAACCAAGGGGATAAAAAACCTCAAGTAAGTATTTTCCCTTTTATTTCACACTTGTAATTTGTTTCGTTGAACTATTTACAACACTATACTAATCTGTGAACCTTTGATTTTATTTTACAAGGAAAAGAGGAAGAAGAAGAAGCTCACTGATGCAGACATCCTTAGGCAATGTTGGCATTGTCTTAAGGTAGTTGAACCCAAATCAAAAATACATCTCCCTAGGCATCTCGAGGGCTAGCAAAAGCAAATCGAGAGTGGTGATGACATCGACTTCAACATCCGTAGAGTGGAGGAGTCGAATACAACCACAGGGACACGAGCGAGGTGACAAAATGCAGGAACGCTTCTGCCTTCGCCCAAAATCCCATAGCCACTTGTACAACAATGTTAGTTCTCTTATTAAAAATTACGTATGCTGTGAAGACTGTAATATCCAGGGATATACCTAAGACATTGTATTTTGATAATGAGATTCAATATCAGTGTTTGTGCTCTAAAATTTGATTTCCTTGTGCTTATGGGAATGTGTGTTAGTGTTTGAGATGGATTTGTGATTAATTTCCTTGGTTTGAGATCTCATTTTCTCTCTGACTCTGCAGTAAGGGACAAGTGGACCCAATAAGCAGAGGTATCAACGGATATTCTAAGTGAATAGAGAGGGTGGGGTCACTAGACGGGGGAAACTCACGGGTAATGGTGGCACGAATTGCCGGTGCACAGCCCGAACAGTTAATGTCAGAAAATAAGAAATGCCACCTGATTCTCTGTAGACCGTTTATTCTATTGGTGATTTCGCCAATGAGCCATTGCTACCAAAGCTGCTGTCATCGGAGAACTATGACCGAAAGTGGAGGACAATCACTGGTGAGGTGTGAACGACAGAAGCACTCACTGGAGATTGCTGGAGAGCTCACTAGAAAAGAAGAATTGCTGGCGAACTTCAAACAGTACGCATTTCCCTCCTTTTTAATTGCTAAAATCATGCCTAGGACCTTATATTCATGTAGAGAATATCATGATAGCATGAGATCTTGGTTTGCATGCCTGTGGTAGTGATCTGTGGTTTTTTCAGAGAACTATTCATGAATTATTGGAAAATAATGTTGATTTATGGAAACCATGTTAAATCCAGCCACGAAGGTGTTGTGAATTTACTGAAATGTGATTATATATGCCCTGAATGTGTATGAATGATTCTTGGTATTTTTTGTGAATTATTGGGATTTTTATGGAATTTTCCAAGGCATTCTCTATTCTGGGTTTTATTTGTAAAATGATTGGCATAACTAGAAGGCAGAAACTTCCAACACGTATTCATGGCACAACTAGGTAGCAGAGGTACCTAGCAGGACCAGGTCGTGGAGAGACCTGGTGGGAACAACCAGTGCGATTGGTTAGCGTGTTCTGCTATTTTCAATAGATGCAAACTCTATTTTTAGTGACTTTTTGAGATGAAATAAGGTTAAATATAAGTGAAATGTATGGAAAATACATGAATAATGAACAAGATGGTGATGATTTCCTATAATAAGTAGGAAATATATGAAAAATGATTGTGAGCCAATAAATGGACAAATAAATGTGTAAAATGGATTAAAGAATCATGAATGTGAAAGAAATAATATTCTGAGGAAATAAATGATTTGAAATGGGTTTTGATAATGATAAATGATTTTGAGAAATGATTTTGAAAAGAGTTTTAAACAAAAGATACACATATTTTAAAAGGATTTGTCAAGATTTGTAAGAATCACATTTAGACCGAGAGGTCGTACCAACAAGGGGTAGTGAGACTTCTGAGTAGGCGAGACGTACCTACAGTAGTGGTTGCCGAGTTTTGGTCCGAGAAGTGAGCTTCGTGACTGTTGTGTAGTACTACATGTAGGACCCAGGGCATGGTGGACTCAAACTACCCTCAGTGTCGGTGCTGGTCGGGTCTAAGGTTAAAGTCCCAATGTACTCGGACATCGTGAGAATGCACCTCATGCTTGTACATGTGTGGTACGTTACTTGAGACTACGATTGAGGTGGTTGAACTCCTATGCAGGGTTGTTCACTGTGGTAATGTAGTGTGGACGGGGATGGAGCCTCACCAATTGCTTGTGACCAAATCGGTCACTTGTAGCTAGGGTGATACGCCAGGTTTTGTTGAGACTGTGTGTGTGGTTTTGAGCTAGAATCAAGCAATGATTTGGCTTGTGATTTGAGCTTGATTCTAACTGAGCTGAGACCTGAGTTTGGTCTAGTTTCTAGTCGTGGTTTTACTAGGTTTTGAGATATGGTATGATTCGTGGTTTGGGCTGGATTCGAGATAAAAAAATGGCTTTTAGAATTGCATGAAAATGATTTACAAATGTGCATAAGATTTTTAAAGAAAAAGGATAAGAAAGTTTTGAAAAGACATGATTTTTCAGTTTTTTGCACCTGACTTTTCGGTATTTGTCTCTTTTAGCTGTAGGGTTTTTCACCCAATTTTAGTTTTTGGGACATGTACTAGGTGCCATTGATGTCTCTTACGCGTGTTTTATCTGTGTTTTGTTTTCAAGTACATAAATGGAGGTGTAGTCCTTGTAACACCCTAAACCTAAGTACGCTACCAAACTATAGTATCATAAGCAATTACAATGATTACAATATAAATGAAATAACTGCAATTACCTAGGACTCATCCTTTCAGGAACAATGTGAGGCTAGTGGCTCCAAACTCGGACACCAGGACTAGATTACACCTCAACCTGCACCTGAAAACTAAACAAAGCATACATAAGTGACATCTATGTCACTCAATATGCGCCCCACACATATACAAAGAACCACAGCAAAAATGGCAAGGAAATACAAGTATCGATTATTACAAAACATGGTTCCGAAACCCATTTCAAAACATTCTTTTCCTTTTTCCTTGTAAATATTTGAAAATTTCTAACTAAAACCATGCTTTTTCAAAATCACATATTTGTTCCCAATTTCATGCATTTTTTTAAACCTTTTATGCAACCCGAGAAATCCACATTCTCGACCAGATCCAGCCCAAAATAGAAGGCCTCACAAGGCTCCAAACAAAATCACATACATTGGCTGACAATTGGTTTAAATCACAAATCATACTCAATGCTTGAGTTTGACTAAAATCTTAAGCCAAAACAACAAATTTTATTCCAGCTTAAATCACATATTCTTTATTCACTTTTCTTACTTAATGTTACCTTAATAAGACGTAACTAGGTACACAAGCAGTAGGTGAGGACACTATTTCTCCTACCTTCCTACACTATCGCGATGAAGTTTCCCTTGTGAGAGGACAACGCCCTGACCAACGGACCTCACTTTCATTTCTATAAGTACAGGGATACGCCTTTTCTTGGCATCCCTTCAGTGACCCGGACATCTAGGTTCACATACCCAGGTCCAATCTACACCGACTCAAAACTCAGTAACTACGGTTGTATCTGAAATCAGTTCCATACTAAATTACCAACACTAAACCTTGTGGATCCGCACAGGCAACCATGGTAGTGTCTGACAATTGGTTAAAATGGAGTCTCATACCCCTACCATATTGCCGACATCCAACCCACATGGCTCCTCAACACACATTCATTTTTTTTTCAAAACATATAGGTTTTCTTTTTAAAACCATAATTCATTCTCTTATCATTGCAGGAAATCACTTCCTTGCAAACCTGACCGTTCACTTAGGTCCCAAGCTCTAAACCACATAAATTCATGCATTCATATTTTGATTGGGTCTCATGCCCAAAAATCTCATCAAACCATGCATTTATCCATTTCTTTTCATTCTTTGGGCCTCAAGCTAAAACCACATTTAAGTTCAATTATTTGAATTCCATATTCCTCCATGGCATTTACATGAAGAAAACATTATTAACATATACCAATCAATCATTTAAACCCATATCTACAACCTTCATATACACTTTTAAGCGTATGGGCCAGGGGTCTGGTTCGGCAGACCAAACCAAAGCTATAGACAAAACCAGGCATCATACGCCCAAAACAGTCAACCAAAACCTAGGATTCGGTCGTTCGAAAATCCCTGCTTCGGGTGACCAAAACATCTCCGTCGATCGAAATCCCCTAGAACAGAAGACTGACAAGTTTTAGTCGATCGAAACCAGGGTTCTGGTCGAATACTGATAGGAAAACAACATACCGAATCAAAATCGGTATACTGAATCAAAATCGACATACTGAATCACCTGTTTTCAGTAAACTCCCCCCAAGCTCTAACCAACCATTCACTAGACTTGGAACATCCAGCGGACCCTTTTCAAACCAACCACAAAACACAACAAAATCACCGAATGTAGAGTCCTAAGTCCTTTACCATTTCGGACAAACATCATTCAAATCCATTAAGCATGCTCTCTACAATAAAATCACAAAGGCATAAAACTCATTTCATAAGCACTATAGCATGCATACCAAAAACTCACATAAATCCACGAAAATTCATCCTAACCATAGGATCTCTACACATTCATGACATTCATCCCATTCCCATCACTTCTACCATTTTATCATGATTTTTCATGCATTATTCACCATTTTCATGCTTTATGGTCTTAACTCAAATCACAAGATGAGAGAGGAAGAGAAGGGGTCACGTACCTTATGGTGTTCCCATCGACCTTCCCGCACTCCCAAGCTCTAAACCACATAAATTCATGCATTCATATTTTGATTGGGTCTCATGCCCAAAAATCTCATCAAACCATGCATTTATCCATTTCTTTTCATTCTTTGGGCCTCAAGCTAAAACCACATTTAAGTTCAATTATTTGAATTCCATATTCCTCCATGGCATTTACATGAAGAAAACATTATTAACATATACCAATCAATCATTTAAACCCATATCTACAACCTTCATATACACTTTTAAGCGTATGGGCCAACGATCTAGTTCGGCAGACCAAACCAAAGCTATAGACAAAACCAGGCATCATACGCCCAAAACAGTCAACCAAAACCTAGGATTCGGTCGTTCGAAAATCCCTGCTTCGGGTGACCAAAACATCTCCGTCGATCGAAATCCCCTAGAACAGAAGACTGACAAGTTTTAGTCGATCGAAACCAGGGTTCTGGTCGAATACTGATAGGAAAACAGCATAGCGAATCAAAATCGGTATACCAAATCAAAATCGGCATACTGAATCACCTGTTTTCAGTAAACTTCCCCCAAGCTCTAACCAACCATTCGCTAGACTTGGAACATCCAGCGGACCCTTTTCAAACCAACCACAAAACACAACAAAATCACCAAATGTAGAGTCCTAAGTCCTTTACCATTTGGGACAAACATCATTCAAATCCATTAAGCATGCTCTTTACAATAAAATCACAAAGGCATAAAACTCATTTCATAAGCACTATAGCATGCATACCAAAAACTCACATAAATCCACGAAAATTCATCCTAACCATAGGATCTCTACACATTCATGACATTCATCCCATTCCCATCACTTCTACCATTTTATCATGATTTTTCATGCATTATTCACCATTTTCATGCTTTATGGTCTTAACTCAAATCACAAGATGAGAGAGGAAGAGAAGGGGTCACGTACCTTATGGTGTTCCCATCGACCTTCCCGCACTCCGGCATCGATCTCTTAACTCTCCACCGGGTCTGGCAAGGAGGAGACGGAACAAGACAACTACGGGGTAGGGACTTGTGAAGGCGAAGAAGGAGAGAAAGGAGGGAGGCTCGTGAGTGCATTGTACTTGGGTTGACCAAGGTCAAACTTAGGTCCTACACACACAGGCACAATACCAAAAATCACACAATCAGGGCCAATAAACTCAGCCACACAAGTAGAGAGGGACACATAACAATACTAGAATATTAGATTATCCATTAATAAACCTTACTCAAATATTACAATTAATTTTATGGTTTACATTAAGATAATCGATCCCAGATGTTACAATCCTGCTTTGGTGTAATTCTTGGAGTTACTTAGCCAAACACAGGTCTGGGTAGTTAATTTTATTTAATTTAATTGTTTAAATGGATAGCATCTATATTATTGTGTAGCAACTGGAGCGTTACAGAAGACAATTGCTTAATAATATGTCCTTATTAGATTTGACATCAAATTTGTCTAAATTATCTTTGGTATTGAGAATAAAACACTTAGCCAAAAAACTTGAAATATGCAATTATAGGTGTTTTATAAACCCTAAACCCTAAACCCTAAACCCTAAACCCTTAAATTCAACTTGCAAGTTAACATATGATGCTACTTGTTCTTATCCCGGAGCTGGCAATAAGCGTACTAATAATTGTGTGGTTAGAAAGAGAAATATTGGCAATATTGGCAGGGCACCACACGCTTGAGTTGCTGGTTGTTGTGGCAATTTCTGCAACTGTAGCAGCATTACGCTGCGCCCAGATGTGATGCAGTTTCTCGAAATTTTCGACCACCATGAACCTTTAATGCTGGCAATGATTGCAGAATTTGAAGTCATCGCAGCGTCCAACTTCCTACCAACAAGATCCCCAACACCGTTTAGGTTGGCAGCAGTCACCTGATTCCACTTCATCGTCATCTTGGAACCGTTTTTACGAGGTTACGAGCGCACAAAAACAAATGCCTCTTTCAGAAAAGAATGGAGAAACTGAAGAGATGAAGAGAAATGTTTGCCTGCACGAGATTATGCCCAGCGAATTCAGACTTCCGACCATCATTTCTTTTTTAAGAAGGATAGGATGGTATTAACATTTCATTCAAAAAAAGGGGGATGAAAGGAACGTGAAGCAGCAAGACCCATACAATCATAAAAACCTGACGGACCAAAAAGACAGATAAAACGGGAGCTCGGAACTGAGTAACGAATCAACACACTCTCAATCCACATATATAAAAATAAATATTATTATTTACATTTTTTAAATCCCCACATTCTGAGTATATTTGGACTTCAAGAGAACAAAGAACATGTTTACAATCCATTTTCATTATCCATTTAAATTTTAGTTGTTGACTTGTCGTCATAGGATATAACATAAAACATGTGCAAAACAACTTCAATTTTGATTTATATAATATTGTGATGCATTGATAATCGAGGCTTATCATAACCAAAGTCAAACATGATTCTTAATTTCTTATAAGTCACTATGGTGCACAGAACAATTGGATATATAATAAACCTAGACCGACCAAGTCAGATTTGACTTTTTTAAGGTCAGGATAGGTTAACCCAGAACTGTTATGGGTCAGATGTCTTAAACATACAACCCGTTTAATAGGAAAAATGGGTCATCATGCTTAACCTCGTTCCAACTGGACCCAATCCGATTCACTTGGCAAACCCATGCAATACCTTACATGACGTCAGAGATCATCAACAGAGAAAACACCAACGACAATTGTGTAACAAGTATCCATGGCGAAGTTAGAGAATAATAGGAGCTACCACATAAATAACCTTAGTTGAGGGATCAAGGAAAAAAGAAAGGATATTTTTGCCTTAATATCCCTCTTTATCTGACAATTTGCTAAATACCTCTATTATTATAATATTTCCTTCAATACCTTTGTTATTCCTAACCGAATGCCCTAATCTTCTCATTCCATTGACTTCTATTTACAGAAATAACCCGTCACTCAATGAAAGAAATGACCTATCTTCATTTAACCTAACCCTTCGCATCACCACTCATAGCAATACACTTGTTTTTTCCCATTTTAAACAAAGACATTTCATTAGAACATTTCATCAGACACATTTGTTACACACTATATTACATACATATTTTACAACATAAACATCTCAAAAACTTTGAAATGAGATTTAGAAGATACAAAGATGATACTAGGTTCTTTACAATAACATTAGATATTTGAAGAAAGACATCCAAGAATAAGAGCTCAACTTCAATGAAAATGGTTTGTTGGAAGGAGAAGAAGATGAGAAATAAAGATTTTTTTTCTTTTGCAAACGATAAAAGAAACTTAAAGAAATAAATAATATAATGTGTGATAATGTGAAAGATTAGATAGTAAAAGTATGAGTCATGGAAGTTCTGTGAACATCATTTTACACTCATGTAACAACTAAAACAAACGACATTAGAAATCATTTTAACTCAAGGCATTAGAGAATATTAGGAGCTACCACATAAATAACCTTAGTTGAGGGATCAAGGAAAAAAGAAAGGATATTTTTGCCTTAATATCCCTCTTTATCTGACAATTTGCTAAATACCTCTATTATTATAATATTTCCTTCAATACCTTTGTTATTTCTAACCGAATGCCCTAATCTTCTCATTCCATTGACTTCTATTTACAGAAATAACCCGTCACTCAATGAAAGAAATGACCTATCTTCATTTAACCTAACCCTTCGCATCACCACTCAGAGCAAATTCTTGACACGACACGATTACATGAAACGACACGACATGACACGATAACACGATAAAATTTAGTTATAATTTTTTTAAATTATTTTAAAATATTTATGTGATTTATGGTTAATAATCATAATTTTATTTTGACATGATTAGACACGATTATTACCTGATTTAACACGATTGGAACTGATTGAATCCAGTTAATACACGTTTAACATTAATAATAGATTATTAAACATATTATTACCAAATTGAATACAAATATATTTTATATATGTTTAAAATTATTATATTATTAGTAATCAAGTATAATTTTTCCACAATATAAGAAATATTGGTAAAAAAATGATAGACACAATAAGTACACGACACGATCCAATTGACAGGTCTAGATGATACTAGGTTCTTTACAATAACAGTAGATATTTGAAGAAAGACATCCAAGAATAAGAACTCAACTTCAATGAAAATGATTTGTTGGAAGGAGAAGAAGATGAGAAATAAAGATTTTTTTTCTTTTACAAACGATAAAAGAAACTTAAAGAAATAAAGAATATAATGTGTGATAATGTGAAAGATTAGATACTTAAAAGTATGAGTCATGGAAGTTCTGTGAAGATCATTTTACACTCATGTAACAACTAAAACAAACGACATTAGAAATCATTTTAACTCAAGGCATTTAGATAAAGAGTTGTAAACAACAAAAACATAAAAAGAAATACCAGAATATTTAGTAAACTGTCGTATGAAAAAGAGGATGGCGAGCAAAAGAATTCTCTTTTTGACCAATGTAACCCAAAAGGGAATGCATAAAAATAGGAATAAGACATATCAACCTTGACTATCTAAAAAGCACAGAACCTAGACAACGGGATGGGAAAGGTATGCACCCACTGAGGAAGCACGTGATGAGATTTTGTGTAACACTGAGCAAAGAAAACAACCACTACCTGAGGACCATTTTTCATTAGTTTCGTAATAAAATAAAGAAAACAGCCATTATCTGCCGAGAAAAAGAACCAACTAAAAGCAACAAGCCTATTACTAATTAGTATAAAACTCTAAATACGCTTGACAACGGTCGAACAAGAAAATAACTTACTAAAAAAAGCGAGTATCACAACTACAGCAACAGAATAATTTGACAATCGAAGCACCGCAAACAATATCAACAGCCAAAGCATCTATCTGCAAACGACCAACCTAATCATAAAGCGTGTGAAAATTTGACGTACTGAGGACACAAATACACTGCTCTTAATAAAAAACAATACAACACTAACATAAACTAATATTACAAAGCTAGAATCAAAACTTGCGAGCCCCCACCCAACAAGGCAAACGGGAAATTATACGAGCAGGTAGAATTGCAGACATGTCAAACGAGAACAAAGCAACCGGAGCACAATGCTTGGAGATTATTAGAAACCAATTCAAGCAGGTAGCATGGTGTCATCAAAATCATATTACCGGTACCACGTCCAGACATTTAATACTACCATTCGATTTATAACATTGATAGTCCACGAAAAACGATGATCTCTGAAAATAAGTCCTAAAAATACTGTCATACTACAAAACCACAGAGCTAACATCCACAATAAAGGATCTCAATCCTGTTAAGTATTCAGGATGAGCCATCACCATAAGAAACTAGCCCCTTCTTTCCACCCGGACTGCTGGAAGGAGAGCTCGACTTATCCTTGCTTATTCGCTTTGGGGATGGAGTACCAAGTAGTGATCTTGACCTAGACCTTGATCTGGATCCAGAAGGACTATGGCTCCTAGATACAGACTTTTTCTCAGGAAAGGCCCCATTATGGCCATTTCTGGACCTCAGCCTATCTGAAGCTGGTGAACGGCTACGTTGTGGGCTTCTACTATAGCCACCTTTTGCTCGGTTACGATAACCAACAGGGCTACGTGACACGCTATGACTGCGGCTCCTGCGAGACCTATATCTACAAAAAATTGCAAAAGCAGATTAGACGAAGCTGCAAAAAGATAATTGGATAACAAATGACTACCAAGTGTACCATGTAAAGTTACAATCTCATAAATCATTCAAAAGTGGCAGGAGCAAAATTTAATATTTAGACAATAAACCAAGTAGATTATTTTGATGGAAATTGCCGTGCAGAAAACCAAATATCATCTAGACTAAAAAAGCACCTTGGAGGAGGGGAACCACGGTAGCGTCTAGGAGATCGCTCAGAATAACCTCTGTAACTTGTATATCTGATCAAAATTAAAATAAGTCATAAATGCAGTGACTAATTAAAAATAATTGAATATACAGATGATATTGCCAGTGGAGTAAAATGGCTGACCTGTCACGATCGTTTCTTCCATATCGGTAAGGTCTTACAGGAGAACGATCAGGAGAGCGTGTTCTGTACCTTCTTGCATATGAGTATCGCTGACTAAAACCTCGACCTCTACGAATGCGCTTTGGTGACCCATCTGGAGATCCACTTCGAGAAAGGCTCCTCCTACGATTAGCAACAGGTGATGCCCTGCGGAAAGGACTTGCCGGACTTCTGCTGGTGGTTCTTCTTGATCGAACTCTTGGAGCTGGAGGGCTTCGGCTAAGGTTTTTCCTTCTGGATCTTACAGGGCTTCTGCTAGGGCTTCTCCGAGAGGCTCTTTGAAGTGATTGCCTGGGAGGGCTTGGACTGTCACCTTTTTTTGATAGAGACCTCACTGAGCCTCGGCTGATACTTCTTCCTTGATATGGCTTTATGGGACTTCGACTTCTATCAATCTGAGCTACAGGGCTTCTGCTAGCACTTCTAGCTGGGCTCTTACTAATGCTTCTACGGGGGCTTCTGCTTATGCTTCGCCTATCAGGACTTCCACTTCTGCTGCTGCTGCTGCCATGAACAGGACCCTGCACAGGACTCTTGCTAGGACTTCTGGAAGAAGGGTTCCTGCTTGCGGACCTTACTGGGCTCATACTAGGACTCTTGCTGACACTTCTTCGGGGGCTAATACTCATGCTTTTGCTGACAGACCGTTTAAGACTTGCACTACAGCTCCTGGTCATGGAGTATAAATGTTAGGATTTTGGAGAGATGCAAATGCAGACAAATGATTCAAAACCAAATGAACAAACCTAAGATTCTCCTCAGGCTGTTTATCAGCAGTTCTATCAGATTTATTTTCCACATCAATGCCGTTACTCCATAACTCTCCATTCTCCCTTGGGGATGTATCTTCTTTTGTTTTAACCATTTCTACAGTCGATTCCTTCTCCACTATGGAGCCGGGAGGATGCTCATCTGGAAATTCAAGGTAAATTTGTAAGTAGAATCTATAAATCTAGATTTAAAAAGAAGTTCTGCAGAAGATCTGAGCCGTTAAAATATTGGACATAACTCATAAGTTACGCCCATCTGATTGAATTTGAAATAACTGTGCACAAAGTAACAATGGAACTATTATTGCTCAAAAAAAAGTAACTACGGAACTATTTTCAATTGACGAACAAACCACTCTATGAAATCTAACAACTCAGCACAAAGAACAATTATAATGGCAAAACATTTTCATGTAAAAACCACTTAATATTTCTAGGGCATAAAGCACCTTCACAACGTTGCTAATCAACATACCCATCATTAAAACATAGTGAAAAATTGATCAAATAGGATTAACCGTCAGCCAACCTGGTATCTGAGAAGCAATGTTAGCTTTCTTTTGCTTCCCACGAGCACTATCTCCATCATCCTCAGAACTACTTCCACTTGTATCCTCATTCTCACTGTCACTTTCAGGGATCCTTGAACAGAAAGAAAAGCATATCAACATTATAAGCCCTCTTACTGAGAAATGAGCAAATCTACACAATAATCAAGCACCTCCCAGTACAACCACACAACAGCTTAACAACAAATATGTTGTGTTCTGATTAAAGATCTTGCATTTGATAAAAAGAAATCCATACAATAATGAAATATTTAACCATATTAATGTTACTTCACATAGATTGCTCAAAGACAAGAATTTAGCAAGGAATTCAATGATTAATAGCATAGTGAATAGCCTTGGTTGTCTTTCTCCTGCTTTGAAGTAGTGGTAATGGTCTGTATATTAGAAATTTGAATACTCAGACAAAAAAAAATTTGCTTGGATTTTTCAAGTGTTTTGTGCGCAAATGAGAGAAGCACAAAGGAAAATAAATAAAAAACTACTCAATCAGCTGATTTTCCATCATGTTCATTTTTACTACCTTTCATTTTCCTACATTTCCAACCATGCATAAATGTTTGAGAAAAGGAATTAAAAGGAAAGAAGATTGATTTCATTTTTACTCTAAGCAATGCTTTCCCCCCTGTTTCCTGATAAAATCTTCTGCAGAGACAGGACCAAAATTTGCGCATTGCTTGGAGGTACTCAAACAAATATCCCTATTTCCAAATGGTGTTCCACGGAAAATATGGAGTCCAAAGACAGAAGCTCCCCACACTGGGTAATGAATGCTGGTAAAACTGAGATGGATAATCTTCCATAGAGGATAAAAGAGGAGACTGATTTTTTATGTTTCTAGAAGGTTCAATTATGTCATATAGGCAACATAAATTCTCCAAAATTTAACAAAAATAACAGGACAAGTGATCATTTTGTTAAGAAAAAAGGCAAGTGTAAAGCAATTCAATCAAAATAACGGTAAACCTTTTTGACTTGCGTTTACGTCTATCACGCTTCCGACGTCTTTTTTCACGTCTCCTGTCTCTCCTCCTTTTACTGCGCTTATACTTGTCTCTTTTAGAATATTTCCTTCTCTTTCTATGGCGTTCATCACTTGATGAGCTGAGATCAGATGATGACAACGATGAATATGAATCTGACTCACTTTCAGATTCAGAAGAGTCGGTATCTGAATCTGACGAGCTATAAGATTCAGAAGTATAATATCTTCTCTTTTTCTTTTTCCTCCCTCTGGAAGACTTCTTATGCCTATATTTCTTCCGCAATTCATGACTATCATCATCTGATAAGTCACGAACTGAAGATTTCTTCTTCAAAGATTTTCTCTTCTCTGCAAACAGAAGAAATTTTTTGACACAATAAACTCAAAATATGCATAAATTAAAATACAGCTTATATCCAATAAACCAAATAAGAAACTGTAGATCCAAAGAAAAAGAGCATAAAACTACAGTTAATAAATTAGGTTTACATTTAATAGTAAATCATGATGACATGAGGTATGGTAAACAAAATAGAAGTAGCGAGAAATAGGTTCAGTCAAACATATAATGCACCTGTCAGCCACATATAATGAATAAACGAAATATAGTGATCATTCCCACATTAACTGGGTAATACCATCACCATAACAAGTTACCTCGCTCTACCACAACTAGTTCAGGTCTATTATCATGAAGTTCGCCACAATCAACGATCTTCACAGGAACAACTGGTCTGCTATCATCAGTGTCAACATGCTCCATATCCTTTAGAGTTTCTTGGCCTTTAATAAGCTTCCCAAAAACAACATGCTTCCTGAAAACAATCATCCCAAGTTACAATTATAAGGATCCGTTATGAAACTTGAAAAGTAGCCTGTCATTTTTCTTTTAAAGATTCAAAGCCTCCTACTTAAAAAAAAAAAAGGTTATTGTTTTAGCAGTCTAAAAGATTTAAACAAGGTAAATGAGATGTTACCCATCAAGGTGTGGTGCAGCCTTAAAAGTAATAAAGAACTGTGAACCATTGCAGTCACGACCACTATTCGCCATAGACAAGATACCAGGACCATCATGGTGCAACATAAAATTCTCGTCTGCAAAGATAAACAACAAATCTTAAAAATGAGTTTCACAGACTCCAGAAATTCAAACATGGAAACCAAATGGGTAGCTGCCAAAAAAATGCAAGAATTACTAGGTTAAAATTGGTGGCAAGGAAACCTGGAAGTGGATTCCCTGAACTGCAGTACCCAGAAGTCTTGTTCTTAGAAGTGCAGTTCTTAGTGATTAGTTCTTTAAAAGTACAGATCTCAGAGGAGTTTTTTTTGTTTTAAATTATACACATGATCAGAAATTATGGTACTAATAGTCAAATGATACATTTAATTATGGTACTAATAGTCAAATGAAAAGATTATATTAGGAAATGTTGAAACTTCAATGTCAAAATAAAACTCAAACATCCATTAAAATGTCTTTCCAAAAACAAATCTTAAAAACATTGTAGAAGTCAAGATCAAGTGAAGCCATTTCTATTTACAAGAAGTCATGTCAAGTTCTAAGACTCGAAGCAACAAATTACCGAGTCAAATGATACATTTAATTCTGGTACTAATAGACAAATGAAAAGATTATATTAGGAAATGTTGAAACTTCAATGTCAAAATAAAACTCAAACATCCATTAAAATGTCTTTCCAAAAACAAATCTTAAAAATGTTGTAGAAGTCAAGAAAGTGAAGCCATTTCTATTTACAAGTCATGTCAAGTTCTAAGACTCGAAGCAACAAATTACCGAGTCCAATTCCTCACTTCCAGCCTCACTTCCTTGCAACCAATCCCACCCCCTTGGCATCTTGACATTGATGGTCCAATTTAGCTTCCTAGGTAAAACTAAAACAAGTAGAATATTCCAATTCCCTAGTTGTAAGCCTTCATACTACAACCTAAATGAGTTTGTATTAAGACCAATAAAAACAAGAGCATGAGAACAACCCACAATTTATTGATATATTAGAGAAAAAACACCTTCAAAGCATGTACTAATTGATACATACAAAGTGCTCTAGGAGTTACACTGAAGTGAGGCGGCAAATTATAAAAACTTAGAAGAAATACATACAACATGAGAATAAAGATAAAAATAAATGATAATAACAAAGAACTAGCTCACTACCAACCTTATCTACAAAGACCAAGTAAATGTAGATCACATAACCAAAAAGAGCATAAAAACAATAATAGAAGTAATGATATTCCAAACTTTTAAACTTCAAGTCATCAAAGATAGCATATATAATATGTGGATGGTGAATGTATTACAAAAAAAATGTGTATACAATGACTTATGTTTTGTATCCTTATTTTTACTTCTCTAAAATCAAAATCTTCTTCAAATCATTCAAAGAATTAAATGTTTAATCATTATCATTCAAGTTGCATTTGTTTTATTGAAAAATACCTTTCTAGAACAAATATATACATTATCTTGACTCGTCTTTGCAAGCAAAACTATTCACTCAATAAAAAGATTTTTGGAAGAGATCTTCTGGTGGAATAGGAAATAACTAATGCCAACTGAATGTCTTGCAACCAATAATGCCAACTGAATTCACCTCTGTAAGAAAAATATCAATTCCTTCACTTGCCAAAAACATGTGGAAGGGAAACTGGTTCATCCACATCAGTTGAATGTCTCTAGACACATCTAACGAAAGGCATTTTAGACAGCATCCTTCTATTTTCTCATATAAAATATTCTAGAGCAGTTTGAAACCAAAAGAAACTTCAGTCCAAAATGTATGGTAACACATATAGGGTAGTTAGAGACCAAAAGATAGTTCAGTTCAAAAAGAGTAGTGAGACATATTCACAAAATATAAGGCTGCAAAAAACTATGATGCCATTAAAATAGAACTGCAAAACATGGTTCAAAAAATCTAAACAAACATTTTTTATGGTTGCTAAACAAATGATTGCTGCTCCGTTCGGGCAAACACCAGCTGAATTGAACCAAATCAAACTAATCTAACCTACAAGTATATATTTTTCTGAATAAATTTATAAGCATAAGGTAAAATACTAAATAACTACAACACTTAATTAAAATCACTTTAATCTTGACCCTTAAAATAATAAACCAAGAAACCAACCCAAGGCAAATGACACTATTCTTTAGGATTGACGTATGCTTTTCCAGTTTGAGATTTTAATTATAAACACAAAAGCCACAAGAGAAAAATCACCTGCAAACTTGCCACCATATATGCTCTCTCCACCTCGACCTGGAAATCAAAAAGACAAAATGGATAAGACAGATCAACGATGACATTAATCCTACAATTCACGTGGAACATTTTGCAATTTTACAAAAAACTTATTTTCAATGATGTTAGCCTCTCAATAATCAAATGTCCTTCAGAAATTAACTGTGTCTAACCAAATATATAAGGCATAAAAAAGATTATATCATTTATGGAATGTTTGATTATAACTGTTTCATCTCGTATAATTAAGGAGTCATTACCAGTTGGCAGTGTAAAAGTTGTTTTAAGACCGTGTAGGCAGCACAATTTCTTTACATCCTAAAATTCATGAGCAAGAAATATAATGAGGCACTTTTTCTAACTTAAATTTAAGAAGACAAGTGAAAGCAAATAACCTATTTATAAAGGAATCTAAGAAGATCAAGAAGCAGCAACATCAGCTACATATTCCTATAATAACTACTGAGAAAAAATATTAACAAAAACTGATACCCCATAAAAAATAAACAGAAATAATAATAAGTAGTTTGTAATTTATTTCTTCTCTAAGCTCTCAGCCTGATAATCAAGGGTAAATCAAAATCAGTAACCCATATTTTATGCAATAACACAACCATACATGACTATCAGCCAGCGGTTATTCTTAAGTTTAAAAAAATGCTTCTTACCATTTGGACATTGTAAGCAGCACATCATATGGCATAGATAAAAATATAGGATACACCAACCAAGGAAAATTAAGTACAGACAGAAACCAAGTAGCTTATAATTTAGTTTTTTTTTTTTTGCTAAACTGCCAACCAATGAATAAATAGCCATGGTTACACCATACAAATAGCTATTAGACACATCAAAAGTCAAATACTTATAAAGTTAATATTTTATCCAAGAACATAATAATCATTCAATAGGGATCAGACACATGATTGGTAATAGCCTTAACTGAAAAAAATGATGTATGGCTTGGTTAACATATGGTGCAACCCGTGTCGCTTAAGAATCACAGGATTATGATAACCAGGGATACAACTCAAAGTTAGGAATTTTTTGTTGTATTTAGCCATTTGGGGCTTTTTAAAAGATAATTTCAGATTTGTAAACTAACAGCACATGGGCTTCAATTCATACAACTCCTTATAAATTAAGAAACAATTTCTGCATATTTTCCCTACTGAGAAAAAGGGTGTAAAGCATTGCAGTTAGTATTAACACAAAAGTGAGATAAATATTTGATTAGGTGACCTAGCATCACAGTAAACTAACAGATATTATTTAATAGGTACAAAATATAATGATATTTTGCACCATACAAATAGCTATTAGACACATCAAAAGTCACATACTTATAAAGTTAATATTTTATCCAAGAACATAATAATCATTCAATAGGGATCAGACACATGATTGGTAATAGCCTTAACTGAAAAAAATGATGTATGGCTTGGTTAACACATGGTGCAACCCATGTCGCTTAAGAATCACAGGGTTGTGATAACCAGGGATACAACTCAAAGTTAGGAATTTTTTGTTGTATTTAGCCATTTAGGGCTTTTTAGGAGATAATTTCAGATTTGCAAACTAACAGCACATGGGCTTCAATTCATACAACTCCTTATAAATTAAGTAACAATTTCTGCATATTTTCCCTACTGAGAAAAAGGGTGTAAAGCATAGCAGTTAATATTAACACAAAAGTGAGATAAATATTTGATTAGGTGACCTAGCATCACAGTAAACCAACAGATATTATTTAATAGGTGCAAAATATAATAATATTTTGCAAATACAAGTACATATAATAAATGAACCCTAATGCTTGAACAGCATCATAGTAGAAAAGGAATAGTGATAAAATCTTCCATGCAGCAGACATACCATCCCGTTTGGAGAAGTCGCCTCCCTGCAAAAAGAACGTACATGTGAGTTCACAATTTAGAGAAAGCAGCTTGAACAATAAAAGTAAGTTCAGAAGGTTGAAACTTAGTAAAATTATGAGGATTGACAACTTAGTAAAATACAACCTTAAATACTACATCACAAGAAAAGCAGTCATGACCATCAGCCCTGTGTCATACAGCATAAACAATGGTAACTGACTAGAGAAAATGGCTGTTATATCTAAATTCATATCAGCCAAAACTACACAGCCTCAGCAACATTCACCAAAGACAGTAGGTTGTATGAAAGGTACCCGTTGTACATACCTGTGCCATGAAACCTTTAATTATTCGATGAAAAATCGATCTTTTGTAGTGTAATGGCTTCCGAGTTGTTGTGCCAACACCTTTTTCGCCTGTGGAGAAAGATAATGATTCAGTACAGAACATTGGATCGTTACGTTAACAAATTACAGAATAAAAGGATAACATATTTTTATTTATAATAATGCTACTCATCATATGGCAAGCCATAAATCCATTTTGATATACCTACCAAATGACAACTCTATTCACAAGAGAAATCCTTCAAACATCCTAGCCAAGCTCTAGGTTCATCTTTATTGTGTATAGCAAAACCAATCTAGGTGCAATGATTTAACTTCAATCCACATGTCATGAAATTGTGAGACACCTAATACAGTCGTTAATCATTACTGATCTTAGCTACATTGGATTCCAACACAACAATTCTCACAGCAAGCACCAATCTATGTTACTAGTGGCTCACATCTCAACAAACCCTAAGCCAAATCTGAATTTAGACAATCAAGCGAACTACTTAGTTTTATATTATACATGGATATCCGAAAGGAATGGTCCAAGTGCACGTTCAGCTTTCTAGAAGCATAGTCAGTTAGGCAGGAAGGAAAATAAAGGGAAATGCTACTTGAATTAAAAGTGTGATGGAGATCGCAGAAGCCATCAGTCAGCCAATCTAGCAACAAGCAAATTACACAAATTTTAAAACACCGCTAAACTGGCAGAACAGAAGGAATGATGATCATCCTCGAAAAGAAATGCATCAAATGGTTCACAACAAATTAGCCCTTATCAGTCACTACGAAAGAAACAGAGGATATATACTGACATATTATTTAAAAAAAACATACCAACACTGTTGATTGAACAGTAATTGGTAAAAATTACCTGTACAAAGCGCTCGGAAATTCTCAGCCGTCTTGGGAACAACATCACCAAACAGCTGAAACGCAAAGCACAAAGATTACACCCAGAAAACAAAATATAACTTCTGTATCAACGAGCCCAAGCACTACATATCACGAAATGAACACTTACCTCAAACACCATCCGTCCCGGTGTACTCCCATCGATGGACACATCGAGGAAAACGACCGGATTCTTCTTCTTAGCCATCCTGAAACCCCCAGTAAACCCTAACAATCAAATCACATCAACATCCTCGAAATCTGAACAGTTAGTAAAAACAGTCAATCTCTTATACAAAAATTATAAAACAAATCATCCCCTTAACCCTAAAAAACAAGAAGAGGAAAAATCAACTTTTCCAGGCATCAAAAGCAACCCCAAGCCCAAATCCGTCGCGTAGATCAAACACCGAGCAAAAACCCTAGGACCGCGTAAAACCCTAGCGAATCGAGACCCGAGGAACGGACTAGAGCGAAAAGGGTGGTAACGAAACGAGGACGGTAAGGAGGAGAACCAAACCTAGATCTGGCGTTCTACCTGACGGGGGTTTTGATGGAGAGCTGGAGGTCTCGTCGACGAACGAGAGTAGGACAAGAAGTGGAAGAAAAAGGAAGACGGCAAGAACGCAAGGACACCTAGCCCCCTTCTTAACCCTCGGATTCCCATCCCCTTCCAGAGAATGGAATTACCAGGTTGCCCCTGGAATGGTGGCCGTTGGATGGCGAGTGGGTGGTGGGATGGAGGTGTTATCAGCGGTGTGGTGTGATATGTCCTTTTTGTTTGGTGGAAGTGCGTTTGTCTAATTGCTTTTATTGGTGGTAGTACGGTATTCCGTATTTTAGATATACGAATGTATAAAGTGTAATTTTTTTTGAAACGGTAAGTATTAAATATATTAATGCAAATATATTTAACTATGAGTAACATCATTGAGTATAAAGTATATATACAATAAAAAAGAAAAGGCTTAGGATATTTTAGTATATATACAAAACATATATACAATAAACATATTTTAGTATATATACAATAGAGTTCACTTTCTCACTACAAAAGAAAAGAAAAGACTTAGAGTTTCAATCAAACAAAAGAAATGTCAAAAATCAAAATATCAGTTAGTTACATGACAAAATACATAAAATTATAAGACAAGGCAACCCAAGGCATTAAGCAGATGAGTTTGCTGTATTTGCTGATCTAGAGACTATTGTAGATGATTACGGTCCACCATTAATGGTACTTAAATGTATAAAGTGTAATTGACATTATAACAAAAAAATTGTTGCACTTTTTAACCCCTTAGAACTCCTCACCTACTCTCTCTCTCACATAATTGTCTCTTTCTTTTTACCCTAACTCTCCCATGTTCCCTCTCAATGTTGTCCATCTTGTCAACACACATCCTCATTTCCTTCTCACATCTTCGCACACCTCCTTTCTCTCTCGTGTAATCGTCAACTATCTACACACTCAAAACTTCTCAAATGGGTACTTTCTGTGATTTCTCTTTGTGAATGTGACCATAGTGGAAACCGTTGGCGACGTGACTAAACACACATTGAGTGCCCACAAAGGAGTGATCTTCGAGTCGGATTTCAACTCAAAAATCAAGCAAAGAGAAGAAAAGAAATAAAGAAGGACTTGCCACCAAATCTAATTAAAATGAGAGACAAAGAAATTGCATGCAATCAAAATTGAAACAAAAGTGCAAGACTCTAAAGCCGATGGACAATGTGCACATAGTCCTCACGATCAGAGAAGAGTTAAAAACTCCTGTTACGTACAGGAAAAGAGTTAGATACTCCCACAAACCTAACATCGGTCTTTTTTATGTTTGATCACTTGTGTGTGCGATAAAACATAAGTTAAAATGACAAAAGAAGGGATGCAATAAGGATGAAAGCTTCAAAGTGCTACATATGCATATGTAAACATGCAAGGTAAGAAGCCCAATCGCAGGAAAGCAAAAGAAAAGAAGTAACATAGACAAAACTCGTGCTCCATTGTAACTAATAGGGAAAAGGGTTAAGGCACTATACAGGCAATCCACGTCTGTAATATGCCTTGGATACCTACGCTTCCTCGACACACCTAGAACCTCTATTCTAGTTCTAACTGTCATTGGTCATTGCATGTCAATTAAAATTTGAGAACCAAAATGCAAGAGTAAGGCATTAAGGAATGAGAGAAACCAACGTGAGAAGAAAACATAATCAACTAGAATTGAATCAATGCAAACGTAATTTAAACAATCCATCTTCGTTACTTAGAACACATATAGGTCTTGTTTCTATCGTTTCACATAGATGATTGAACTATGAGGGTCCCAAAGCTAAAATCACGTCCTGTGTGCTCTAATATTGAAGGGGAAGAAGGAGTATAGAAGAAACAAGAAAACATGACCACATATTGTAGAAAACATTGAGAAATGCTAAGGAAAGTGGAAGAACCCATCAAATGCAGTAGTCAAATCATCACACAACATAAACACCATTGAAGCGACAATCAATTAGAAGAAAACGGAAGCATTACAATAACAGTGCATCAAAGAAAGCCTATGATAGTGAGTTTAGAGTGAGGATAGACCATGTATGTAGAGAGCTATAGATTTGTTCCTCTTAGAACTTGCGACGGCAAATTCATGTTTAGAACTCCTCTAAGATGCTTCAAGTGGCTACTTCCGTTCTCTTCAGGTTGCGACAAGGTTGGCACAAGAATATAGGTGGCTTGTGATGATGAAAAGGAGTGTAGGGGCTTATGATAGTGGTTCTCACTTATCTCACTTGCTCATGATACTCTCTCTCTAGTGTCCAAGGAGGAGAAGCCAAAATAAGGAGAAAAAGGAGGAGGATTCCAGAATTAAGGGGAAGAAGCCAAGAAAGGAGTGAGAAAGAGCCTCGTCATAGACAGATGTGGGGATGTTTTATAGGCATGCTTACTACTTAATAGTCATTGGATAACACAAAAGTGTGAGATAAGAGACTTGAATTGGTTTTAAGGAGTTGCATTAGGTTTTTCATGTATGAAGGAGGTATGATGGTCCAAACACGTTAAGCAATGTCTTCAAATTTGTTAGAGTCGATGAGGAGACTCAAAATTCACGTCTATAAGTGGTAAGATATGTCTACCCTTTGTAGTAGAAACTAAGCTAAGCATTGAGAAACTACATTAGGAATCCACATTACCCACATGCGCAAGTAAACCATACCTATTATACATGCTTTCTATGTTTATGCCAAGCAACTGCCTTTGTAAGGATGCATCTTACACAATTATTGGAGGTTCAACACCAGATTCGTTTCTATGGGTAGAGGATTACATTGGCTACACAAATATGATAGTTCCATGGAATTTGATGATCATCTGTATAGGTTTTGGAGATGTAGAAATTAAGTGTTTGACATAGCCTGGAATGAGAATTTATGTTGGTTTAGCTTACTGTTGGGTCTATTAGGCTTGCTTAAGTTCAAATAGGCTAAATAAGTCAAATGGTCTAGGATTTAGTGTGGGTGACTCAATTCCCAAGTTTCACTAGCTCCATAAATCTTTGACCAAAGTTTGACTTTCAGACTAAGGGTTGACTTGGGTGATAGGAGGTAGATTTTGATGAATTTGAGGCATGTGAGAACTTTCCTAAGTAGTTCGTCGATAGATGACTACAAATTTGGAGTGTCTATGATGGATTTCTTAACTTTTATTGTTTCCATCATTAGAGATGGAGGTAGAGGTAAAAGTTGATGTCTTTAATAGAAGATGTGATGACTGATCTTATTTATGGATGTGAAATGTTCATATTTATTTCAAAAAATTAAGAAACAACAAAATAATGTAGTATGAATATAATTTCATCTTATATTTTTCATTTGTTGCCATACATATTAGTGAATTTTTTATTATACATAGATCTCTAATAAATGTCAATGATATTTGAGATATTATTTCATTTGTAATGAAATGTGATTATTGAACTAGGTGACATGATTAAATAATGAATGAGACATGATTTTGATTTTTGAACTGTGTGTGTTTAATACAACGAGAGATATGATTTCTTACATAGTAAGAGACATGATTCGTATGTAATGAGGCATACTTTGTAAGTTGAGAAACATGTTTTCAAAAAGAATAAAAAATGATTATTCAACAATACACTTATCATGTTTTAATATGTATGAGAAATGATTCTCGAAATGTAAGAGACATGATTTGTGAATTAAGAGATATATTTTTGAAATTAATGAGACATGATTCTTTAATTGTAAATATATCATGTTTTAATATAATAATTCTCGTAATAACATTTACATCACACTATATGAGACATCATTATACTTTTATTACACTCTGTAAAACATGATTTTGTATATAATGAGATATGGTTATATTATATCGCATTCTGTAATACATGGTTTAGGTGAAATGAAACATGATGGAGTTTAAACGAGAGGAATGTTTTAAAAAGCAATAAGATATAATTTTTAAAATCTAAAAGAAATGATTCTTGATGTGTGAGACATGATTTAGGTGTAATGAGACATAATTTGTAACCTAAGAGACGTATTTTAAGAAGTAATAAGACATAATTTGTGAGTTGAGAGATATGCTTTTAAAAAAAATAAAACATGATTCTTCAACTATACTATGTTTTAATATGTAAAAGAAATGATTCTTGAAATATGAGATATGATTCAAGTGTAATGACATTTGATTTGTAACTTGAGACACATGTTTTAAGAAGTATCGAGCCATGATTCTTCAACTATAAAGGTATCATGTTTTAACATATTTTGAGACTTCATTCTTACTATATGACATATTTTATATCTTTTTACATCTGATTTATACATAACATTACATTTTTTTTTAGGTTATTAATATGGATACTTCTAATATACCTTTGATGTGTTACTATGATGGACATTCTAAATGGAGAGAAAGAGACATATCTTCTTATTATAATGGTTGCAAATCATTTTTATTTATGAATTAGAATATAAAACATGATGAGCTCAAATGTATAATGTATAAGGAGATTCTTCAAATATTGGTTAAAGAATATTTAATTGAACTACGCTACAAAGTAAGACTGTCTACGCTATTATCATATTTTTCCCATAATTATTATTATTTCTGCTATTTTCCTAGCTCTTAAATGTGTATGACATACCATATAAACTCTTAAAAATAGTAGATAATTCATGAAAATTCTAGAAAATTTTAGAAAGATGGGTGACGTTAGGTCTAAAATGATATATTTTTATCTTGGTTAAAAATGAGATTTTATATTAGTTATCACATTTTTAAATGTTATAACCATATTTAATTCAAAAAAAATTTTAACATGTGCAAATAATCCAAAATATCCAAGTAGTTATATATCATAGTTGTCTTTATCCAAGTAGTTATATATCCAAGTAGGTTAAAAATATCCATAAAATTAGTTGTCTTTATCTTCATAATTTTTAGAAGATATTATTTCTAAATTTAGTCTACTTAATTAGTAAGTATTGTTTAAATTTAGAATATCTTCTAAATATATCTTCTTTACGAGAAAAATCCTAAAAGTGGAGACTTAGTTGTAATTTATTATTTAATTTGTGATAGAATATTTTGGGATTTTAATTTTCAATATTCAGATTTTTGATTGCTCGATGCCTATAACACTGACGACTAATTGATATGGATTATGTTACCGCCTTTTGATTGTTTTTTCTGCGCCAAGCAAAAATAAAATATCAATGCTCGTCGCCTTTTCTTACGACGACAAATTGGAATATCTGTGCTTGTTGCTGCTACCATAAGCGACTAGCTAAAATATTAATTTTTTAATTTTAAAAATTAAAACTTAGATATTTTATTAATATATAGACATTTCTACTCATTCTTTGACGAAATCTGATGCCTGAATTCTCTATACATACCTGTTAGGTCGGAGCTTTAGGGGAGACTTTTCAGAAAAAGAAGGGAGACTTTTCGGACAGAGGAAGAGAGACGATTTGTTAGAGAAAAAGAGAGAAAGATCTAAGATCATAAGGAGCAAACGTCCTGAGAAAGTCATATCTTGAGAAACCCTTAACCGAAATTTTGTCTGATTCCCATGAGAAAGTCTAGATCCAGAGAGATCATGCCAATTTACAGCTAAACACACCTCCGAAGCTCTGTCTGACTCCATTTCATCAGTTGTCGATGTACACGGAAGCGCCGACGACTTGATCAACACTCCAAATTCACACTCATAGAAAATTGGCAATCACGGTGGGGCCAACTGTTGAACCAACCCGCTGTGCTATGTGAGGATTCCTTTCCCTTCATTTATTTTCTTAGATCTATGTGTCATTTTACGTCTAGAAGTCGTGTGTATAAAGTTTCACGACATCCATACCTTTTATTAGTTTTTTTTCTTCTAACAGTTAGAATGCCTTTACGTTGTAGATATCCCTTTTTTACATTTCCAAGAGTTACTTAAAGATAGGAAACAATGAGGCATCTTAAGTCACGTAACTAAAGACTTTTAAGACAATGTTAGATTTTCCATAACTGATTTAAAAACATTGTTTAATTTTACTTGATTCAAGGTCGTTAGCTATGACAAAGCTAGCACACTCAAACTGGTGCCTGGTTTGAGTACCATGAATATTTTCTTGGTGTAAGTGTGCTAGCAATGGCAAAGCTAACATTATTACTCTACTCAAACTAGTGGTAGGTTTAAGCACCTTTGACATTATTTCATGCGATGTTATTAGCTATGGCAAAGTTAATATTCTTCTTGCATTCAAATTATTAGCTGATTTGAGTGTTTTAATATTAAAATGAAATGTTGTTATGATTTTATAAAATTTCTGAAGTTTCTCTGAATTTTTAACATATCTCTTTGGAATAATATAGTGTAATGGGAAAACTATAAAAACCTTGCTTGTTGCTTCTCTCAACATTCATAGTTGCCATCTTTTAAGGCGACAAGAGATGTCACTGGCAGACAGGGTAGTAACCCATATTTCATGTTTTCTCTTTGTTTTTAAAGCCTCTCTGTGTATTTTGTCACCCTGGGTTTTGATATGATATATGGAATTTTCATAAGGTTTTCTAATCATTTATTAATATTCCTATAATTTTCCAAGCATTTAATATATAATGACATATCATGTATATCATATAAAATATCAACTGATTAAGGAAATTTCTAGAAAGTTCTAGGAAAATAGATGGCGTCAAAATAAAAAGATAAAATATTTATCTTTGTTAAAAATGAACTTAAAGGTTGGTTACCATATTTTTAAATGTTATAACTACATTTAAACTCAAGATAATATTTTAAAAAATAAAGATAAAATCTAAAATATCTAGGTGATTACGAATCTATATTAAATCAAAAATACCCATAATGGTAATGGATCTTTGCTTCGTAAGTATTAGAGATATAAATTTCAAATTTGATTTACTTAACATTTAAGTTTGTGTTGAATTTGAAAATTTATTAAAAATATCTTTCCATTATGAAAATAATTTTAAAAGTAGAGATTAAGTCGTAGGTAATCCCTAGTTTCGTAATAACCTGATTTGGTATTTTGATTTTTAAAATTTTGAATTATATTTCTCAGCGTTGTAGATATCCCATTTTAGTATTTCTGAGAATTAATTAATAATAAGAACGTTGAGGCACTCTAAATCACATAACTAAGGACTGACAACACATTCTCTAGATTTTTCATGATTTAATTAAAAGCATTTTTTGATTTCACTTTATTCAAGGTCGTTAGTTGTGGTAGAGCTAACACACTCAAACTAATGGCAAGTTTAGGTACCTTGAACATTTTTATTTGATGCGAGTTATAAACTGTTGTAAAGCTAACACTCCCACTTTATTCAAATTGATGTCAGATTTGAGTATTTTAATTTTAAAGAAAATGTTTTTATGATTTTATAGAATTTCTGAAGTTTTTCGAACTTTAAATACATCTCTTTGGATTAACATAAAAGACAAGGGGGTAAATTGAAAAAGACTAGATTGTTGGCTCATTGACATGCGACAGATCGCGTCACCACTTACATAGGCTACATAACTCATTATCGCTTAAAAGGGTGACAAGAAAGTTTGGTCACCATAGTGGCAAGCGATTAGTATCCTAGTAGTTTCTCTCAACAAATTTTGTCATCCTGAGCTTTAATATAACATATGGGACTCTTATAATATATTATCATGTTTTTTTTCCATAATAACAATTATTGCTATAGTTTTTCCAAGTACTTAAATATATAGCATATCATATAAAGCTTCATAAATATCAATTAATTCAGGTAAATTCTAGAAATATGGATGACATCAAATTAAGATCATATATCTCTATTTTTATAATAAAAAATGAGATTATATGTTAAGTTATCACATGTTTAAATGTTATAATTACATTTAATTTAAGATAATGTTTAAAAATAAAGATAAATCCAAAGTATCTAAATGATTATGAATCTATATTAAATAAAAAATATTCATAGTGGTAATTGATCTTTTCTTCATAATTGTTGGAGACATGAATTTCAAATTTGATTTACTTAACATTTAAGTTTGTATTGAATTTGGAAATTTAATAAAAATATCTTTCCATTACAAAGATAATTTTAAAAGGGTAGATTTGATCGTGATTTCTTATTAGATTCGTACTAGAATATTTTAGGATCTTGATTTTAAATTTCTTGATTTTTGATTTCCTGACGTCTCATGTATTGACGACTTGCTGACGTGGAATATATCATTGTCTTTTAAGTTTTTTTTTGCATCGTGCAAAAATGGAATGTCCAACCTCGTCGCCCCTTCATGCGACGACAAGATGGTTCCTGTCACCACTCCCACAGGCGACGTGCCAAAAATTACCTTCTTTTAAAATTTCGAGACCTAGCACCTCAATTTTCTATAAATAAACTCCTAGGTCAACTTAAAAGGGAGACTGTGAGAAAACCCTAGGGGGCGAGCTTGAGAAAACCCTGAGAGGCTTTTAGAGATTTGAGAGAGAAATCTAGGGTTTTAGAGAAGGAAAAGAGAGAGATCTAGAGAAAGGGAGAGACCTTAAGAGATTCTTAGCCCTTCCACCTTGTCAAATTCCTGTAAGATAACTTAGATCCATAGAGATTCAGTCCTTCCAAAGCTAAAATGCGCCTTCGGAGCTCCATTTGTGCCTCTGTTTCCTTAACCCCACGCCACAAGCATAAGGGTGAAGGGAGTACTCGTTCCCACTCTATTTTTCTTATATATTCATTGCATTTCTAAATAACCCACAACATATGCATGCGGAGACCACCCCGTTTAGTATTTAGTTTCTTTTGTTTATGTTATTTGTTGTTTTTCTAACGTTGTTTACTACACCTAAACTAATTTAGATCTACTTTGTTGTTTTGAAGGGAAGGGAATATATTACATAGCATGAGAATGCCACTAGATAGTATCCTGTCACTAATCTAGTGAGCTGAGGATCCACAATCCCTGTAGGGATCTTTAGGCTTCACTAGAGGGGGGGTGAATAGTGATTCAGTGAATAATCAACAATTTTAAAGTTTCTTTATCAATTTACAATAATTTAAGTAATTTGAATATAACTAGGAAATTGATTTTATGTTAAAGCATACAAAGAGAAGGGATGAGAGACAATGAATAGCACAAGTAGATTTATAGTGGTTCAGCCTCCCCGGCTTAGTCCACTCCTCGAGAACCCCTCGAGAATTTCACTAACCTGATCTTGTTCCGGGCCAAGACCGTGCCGTACACTCTTGACGATTCCTCGCCAAGCTCCGCAAGAAAACGCGGCTTCCTTCTCTCAATCCGGAGAAGAACCTTTACACTTGGATTTTACAACTCTTTTTCTACAATCTCCCAACCTCAATTTGGCTAAGTGGATGGATAAAAATGAAGCACTCTTGCCTTGGGAG